>JAQIWI010001650.1:0-15350 GCA_034698825.1 Deuterosminthurus bicinctus
GCCACCATCTCCCCAAAGAATTTGAAACGTCTCAGGAAGAACTGCTACCATTCCGATAGCAGAGCATACGCTTAGAACTGTATTCCAGACTGTCCGGAACTTCCTAAAGTTCATTGGATTCCTTCCTGCCATCCACTTTGTCATGATGACCAAATCCAAGGCATAGACGAAGAGAACGCGAATGACGAGAACCCATCCAGATTCAGCTCGACTTTTAGCATGAGTGTCCAGTATGTTTTCTGAATCTATTGCCGTGACTAGCCAGTTTGCTAGATCCTTCAAATAACTTTCGCTTGGGTTCATGACTGGTTGGAATTCCTTTGACAGCTCAAAACCAAAAAGATTTGGTGTAAGTTGAGGAGCTCTCAAGTCTATCTAGTCACCTTGTCCTCACAATCATTCCTATTGTGAATTCCGTACTCATTTGTCACGGGCATTAGAGCGCGAAGTTGTCAACAAGAGGAGGCCTGACCTTGTAATAATAGTCGGTCACGGTATTTAATTTTTTTGGAATTTACCATACGGCCATATTTTTATTACATGACCATGTCACTCTGTGGCTTGGGTGCCATAACAACAAAATTTTCAACGCATCACTCGTGCTTGCTTCGCTATTAGAATTCCTTTGAAGCGTGCCTCCGTAGATTTCTGCTCCTTTAAACAAGTGCCAGTAAGAGTAGGACCAATGTGTGTGTGTAGAGAATAATGGCGTAACTCAATAGGTGTACAGAACTGGGGGGAGTAACTTGGCACTAATAACGTAGGTTTATGAAGGTTAAAATTCAAAATAACAAGGGAAAAGAGTAGTTGTTGATAGTAAGGGTGCCTGAATCAGAAACCGTCTTGGACAGTGAGTGCGCTTGGGTTTTTATAGTTGGACTAATGATTATGTATTCAAGGAGGAGTGAGGAAGTAAAGGGCCCACTGACCATTGATTCAAATAGGTTAGAAAATTTGGTTGACAGAGTGTACATTAAATTAACATAGACGGAAGGGTCTGGAACTAATAAGCATACAGCAAGCTGCGAATTTTGCTCTATGCTAGTTGCTACTGCTGTTATAACAAGAGTGGAATAATGCCACAGCCTCGTCCAGTGATGGGAATGGGAACTTTACCAAGTGGCAACTTTGGACATTTTCCGGGATTTTCTCGGAAACTTTGCACACTGCGGGAAACGCTGGGAGTCTTGACCTGCGGAAACCTTGTTACAAATCTTTGAAAATCTTCATTTCACGGCCAAGACTCAGCAAACACGCGTTTTACATTATTTCCAGTCATTTTAAATGTTCGTATGATTTGATCATCTGTTGTCTTAAAATCAAAATTTCTTTTGTGGGTGTGAATTTCTCAGCCATTTGTTGACCGATTTTAATGAATTTTTTACCAGACAATTACTCAAGACTCTAGTTCCAGAATTGGTACCCATCATACCTATAGCTTCAAAACTCTAGAAGTTATTCAGGTCTAAAAGTGTAATTAAACCTTCCCTTGGGCTACCCTGCCCTGTATATAGCTCAACAACCAATTTAATGTTTAGTATCAGTAAATGTGCTGTATTTTAGTCTGCTGAAATTTGTCAGCGTGTGAATTGTTGAGTTGGTCTACGTGGAGAACTTTTGGAAACGGGATATTTTAAATAGATGTTAAAATGTCCAAGGATTTCCACAAGGTTACCAAAATTACCATCGATTCTAGGAAAGATGCTGGAATATTTCCACCCAATTTAGATTTCCAAGAATTTTCCATCAGTACTGGCCTCATCCCTTGGCCTCAAATTCACAGTTTTCGCTCGAAATCTCAAACCCCATAGCTTTGTGAAACTAGAGCAAAACAATTACGACAGGAAAATGTCATCAGATTGGTCTTACCATAATTATTCACAGGCCAAAGCGCAGTAAGATTTTCCCTCGTTTAAGTATGCGAAAACCTGGGGCCTATTCAAGTGTGAAATATCGAATTAATTACTTATAGATTTCTTTGACAGTTAAGACAACTCATATCTACTTTGACCCACTTTTGATAAGGACAGCATTCGCTCCACCTAAGGTTTCATACTGAGATAGCGTCCTGCTGCCAAATCCATATCACCCCAATCTCTAAACCTTGATGAGGCCATAATTTCTTACTGGAAAAGGTGTGGTGGATCGAAGCACCAACATGATCCCTCGGGCTATGCATGACCAAAAAACGGAAGACTTGTGAGGAAAGAGTTACACGACAAGTTATCAAATTCCCGTTCACCTACGGACTATTAATAATAATAATAATATTTATTTCACTGTTTCTTTAGCGAATAGCCCTTACAGTGCCATGAATATTATCATGGGAATTCTACAGTTCATTACAATATGACATTTACATTTTACAGCCAATTAGTTTTGTAAGTAGATCTCCCCTCTGTACATCGCAGAGGGGCCGTCGTAGTGAATCCAGGAATACCCCTTAATCCCCTTAGGCTCTGACGTTCTTGTTCACTGTTTCTCCTCCGGGCTTGAAGCTGCTGCTACTTCTTGACCAAGTAACCAGACGCAGTCCTGCTGGCTGGCTTACTTCAATGGCAAGGGCCCATTCCAGGGATTTTCACGGCATATGTTCAGGCTCCTCACAGGTAGTGTCCAGTCCAGTCATACAGAGGGGATGGATTACAGACCATTTCTGCATTCTCCTACGCCCGGGGCGGCATCAACATCCACTTGGCATTTGGCCGCCTTGGTCGAGTCAGGGAATCGAACCCTCAATTGTGGCCTGTTCAGCGGAGGCCTTAGCCCCTTGACCACGATGACTCGTCAAATGACGGTATGTATACTTGAATGTACGTGGTGGAACATAGTGTTGACGAACAACTTTTGATTTGATGTAAGCAAGCAGATTGAAGGCTTCGTCTTATGGAAAAATAAATGTCATACTCAAAGAAGAGTTAGAATACTAATAATTTCTTTCCCTGTTATCAGCTAAGCAAAAGGAGTTGGCTTAGCAACAACGCAATTAACAAAGTGGAACGAAGCTTCTGGAACTTTTTATATGAATTGGTACTAGCCTCGAATGTTAATCAATGCATGTTCTCATTCGTTTTAAACATCTACGCCTACTGATTTCGAAAATTGAACCCGCATTGAACATGCTACGCTGCTCATCACCTAATAGATACTTGAGTAATGAATCGTTGTACTTGATCTATATCCATATATATTTTAATGAATAATCATACAGCGTGTTCCATAATAAGGTACACACTTTGTTTCGTGAATAACTTTTGACATCCTAGAGCTACAGCAATTTTGTATACCAATTCCGAAACTAAGATTCTTCAGGTATTTTGGTGATATGACCCACAATTAAAATCGCTCAATAATTATTGATAATTTCAGATATTCGAGTTCAAACATGTACTTGAGTATTCAGGAACTCAAAACTCAGCGAGTCGAATATTTTTGCTAAAATAGCAACACAGCCCTATTGCAATGAGATTGAGCGAGATATTTTTCAGAGTAATGGCTACAATACATCCAAGGATTACAATGAAATAAAGGTCAAAGAAGTCAAGACACTTGCCATGTTCCTTTTGCCAAGTCACTGGAAATCCTTTAAAATCCTTGGGCAAAATTACGGGCTTACTCATTCATTTGTGATGGCACATAAAAGCCACCGAGCTTATCCAGCGTATCAGTATTCTCCTCAAAGGAAATTGTATTTTTAGATAAAAAAAAATCCAGTGCTATAAATAAATAAATAAATGGACATTCTACTGCGGTAAGCCCGACCAACAGCTCATTCAGCTCTCAGGTGTTTTAAGTACAACTTCAAAAGTCGTTTGTTTCATCCTCATATTTACCATTTTTGGGATGAGCAAGACCCAAGCTTGGGTGGAAATGGCCATATTATTGTTCTGTTTTGTAATCCGCCCTCATTCAAGCTACCCGCATTCTCCAGAGGACGAGGCTACGACGGATGTGGAGGACGTTGAGGATAATGAAGAGAACCAGCTGCTGGGTTCCAATCAAGACGAAGATCCGGAGGGAGAAGGCGAAGAAAACCATGATGAATGTGACTCGAGTGAACTAATTTATTCGAAAATTTCGATGAAATACTGAACTTAAAATAGAGTCGGTCTGGGAAAATATTGGGAGGCATTTATTTCTCTCTACTCATAGATTTAATTTCTGTTGCTAGATTTAGTTAACAATTTTGCACGACTGCATAGCTCCAAAGAAGCTTGCCAATTCATCTAATCAATAAACTAACAATTGAAGTAATGTGAAGAGAAATTTCCAAAGTCCAGTATGCGAGCAGAGTCAAATAGCCAAGAGACGATGCCTTAACGAGTTCATTCAATATTGAGAATTCTCGGATCCTCATCAGCCTCACCCCCTTGAGGTGTCTTTGGAGCTGGGCTCCTGACAGACCTATCCCAAGGGGAAGCTCTGGCTACCACTTCTGGAGCTGCCCTGCGGACTGGCTGGAAATTTGAATTGAAAACATTTTTTGGTACCGGTTACATCTGATATGATCCTGTGATTCCCATTGAATTTTCCCAACTTACGTCGACTTCGGTGCTACCCTTTGGCTCTGCGCGTCGGTCCTCAACCCCATATCCGGGCGGGGTGGACATGACTGCGCATGCCATGGCAAGCACAAGGAGCAGAACCAATGCCTTCCGAGTTGAAATCGCCATTTTTCCTGGACAACTAAGACTTGAAACAATTAGAACTTGAAACTTTAGCTTTGAGCTGGGAGAATTGGAAGAAGAGAATGAGGACCAGACGCTAGTGATCCTCATTTTATAGGAACATCATCATGCAGAGACACTTTGTTTGGAACAACACTAATTGCCCAATTTGTTCCTGTAATCGGAATTCTTGAAAAATAAGGCGCAAGAGATCCGAATTATTCATTTGGTTGTTATTAAGAAATAGGACGCACTAATTGATCTTATTCTGGGATATTCCTAATTGCTTACTAAATTCCTCTTGTAAAGTAATTGGTGCACTGTGTGATCAAATTGCACCTGAATTAATTTTGGTATCTAGCTAATTAAAAGCTAGTGGCTTCAAACAGAATTCCCAGCCTTGAGTTAATTAATTACTTGTTTACAGTTGCTCAGGAATTATTAGGAACCCCTTGGTGCGCCAAATCTGTGACCTCTTTTTTAGTAGCAAGCACTCCGCTTTTTCCCAGGGTACTTACCCAGTTTTGTAGCACATTTTCTGGGCTATCGCCTGGTGGTTTCACATTTTTCATATCCCGCCCTGGAGCTGAGCTGCAGCCGCCGAACCGCTGAGGCATCCTTTGGAGGTGACAGGAAACATTAGGCACCCTTACAATTTTCCCTGTAAAATTTCTTCCTACGCCCAATTTCTTGGTCGAATTCTACACAAACTTAATCAAACAGGTGCCAGGACCATGTTGGAGCATTTTGAGAAAAACTCCCCTGACAGTATGGGTATGGGGAGAGGCCATAAAGATAGCGAGTCATACTTGCATCTTTGGCACATCTAAAATATATTTTTATCTATTGTACTTCACCAAATGCCAGCCAAAACCGAAACACAAACACTATTGAAGTGTTAAAAATTAATTTTGTTTAAAATTCTTAGTCGAAGGTAGTTTTAAAAAGGAATTATGAGTATAATGCTTCTGGTGCTCATACAACGTCTTATGTTGACCCCCCATTTTCCCCCCAATTGGGGGCGATCAGTTGACGAAGTGAACATCAATGAATGACCCAAGGGATTACCTTCTTGTTTTAAAATGCTGTTGCTGCCTATTTACAACAGTTTAGTCTAGAAACACTGAAGACATTTATAGAAACTACTATAAAGTTTGTGTCAGCCGTATGTACAACAATGTGTTTCATACGTAACATGGAAGGAATACAGTTGAAGTCGATACGACTCAAAGTTCTACTAGTATTCCCAACGTGACTTTTTCTGAACAACAGTGGGCTGTTGGGGAATTTATTAAGGTCATCCCTCACCTCATCCACGAGTGTGGACCTTAAACACAACGTTCAAAGTATGTGGCTTAAGAGTAGTTGTAAACTAGCACGCTACAATGACATTGATTTCATACTCGTATATATACCACCATGCTGCTAATGTTCCCGATCAGTTACCCCTAAAGGTCACCAGCGTGTTAAAAACTGAAAAAATGCTTAATATACGTACCTTTGAATTTGCATGGAGTCGATCAGAAGTTGCAGTTTGTTTTCGACAAGATCAAACGAGATGACCTGGAGAATGAAGGTGGGCATCGCAACAGAACAGATAAAAACAAATTTTAATAATTTTGTATAGAGACTGGAATCTTTCTACATCGTGAAAATACCGTGCAATTGACTCAATTCGGCCGCATTTATTTTATAATCTCAAGTAGGTTTCTCAAGTTCAGGCGGAGTTTGACCAAGAGGTAGCAACTATAATGATTTTGTTTTTTTTTGAAATTTCCTCGGTCCCGTTAGGCCGACATCTTCCTAAATCCTCCATTAGGTATTCCAAGTGGAACGAAGAGATAAATTCCTATTTGTCGGGGGTCAAAGGTCAAACCGGGTAACAGGAGTTAGGACTAATGCTAACTGGTCCATTTTGACTGTTCGAAGTGGATATGGTAATATTTTGGCATACCAAGTGTCAACGTGGGAACGATGGCTGCGAAATGACAATAATTACACAAACAGTGAGTGGGCTGTGGACATATCTATAGTGACGACTGATTTGCAAAGTGGTTCAACGTGTGACAATACACAGAATTCACAAAATACAACTTGTAAAACATTATTAGGATATAAGTAGACTAGATTTAGCTTACTTTTTTACCAAAAATAGTAGGCACACATGCTCGATCATAAGGACAAAAGAAATAGCACCTGGTTGATGACCTCCTCCCATATACTTATCGGGAGAGCCATGGTACATTCTGAAAACGGCCCGACAGGAAGCACCAACCTCTGCATGGCCTTTGCTCGTTTGAGCACCTCTGATCTCCTCGCCTTGGGCATTCCTCTCAAATATGACACACTATATGACGTCAGATCCAACATGATATCCTCGGCCGCCCTCACAAGAGAAACCTCATCATAAGTCACCCAGAAGATAATGACCATGACAGTGCAGCCAGTGTACGGGTAAAAGAAATAGAAGATGAATGGGAGCTCAGTGTAACGAATTGCTACGAACAGAGTGACAATGACAGTTGCTGAGGCCCCAATAATAATAAATGGCAACGCAAAGTACAGCCAAGTAGAGAATGTTCGGTTGAATACTTCCAAGCAGAGGTACAACTTCTCCACTTTTTCCCGCTTTCCCATATTCGTCACCCGGATCTTCCTTTAACGTAAGCATCAATTCAAAAGTTTGCACTATAGCAAATAATTCTGGAAAATTCAACACTTTCTGATCCATTTGTAATGCACATGGAACCTACCGAACTTCCTGTGCGTATGCTTTCAGCATCCCGGCGCCCATGAGTAGAATAGACGTGGAGAAAGGCGCCAGGAACAAAGGTGGGAGGTATGTGATCCATTCCAGTGGAAAGAACACAATTCCCCACCAGAATCTTGACATGACCCCAGCTGGAATCAAGTCCAAGTCATCTGCCAGTACGGTCAGCCAGCACACAGGCAACGTGTTGAAAATCACAGTGAGGAGTCCTGCTGCAATGGCGATACCTTGTGTGACCAAAAGGACCAAGATGACCTTGAGAGCTGTGGATAGGTCATCCATCAGGCTCAACTTTACACCTTGCATGTCCTGCAGGCATGAAAACAGAGGACCGAACTGGTTCAGAACATCCATGGTCTCTCTGGGCCTAGCAAGCACCCCCACAGAAATAGCCAATGCACCAAAATAAATCTGGAACAAACTCGTGCTCATGAAAGTTTCAATCTTGAGCTCTTCGTACAGCATCATGGTGGCACAGCCCCAGGTTTTGTGTCCAAATACAAGCAGGCAGATGACCAAGGTAACGTAATGCACAAGTTTCCCTTTCCAGTCCCGTTCGAAGTATTCACCTTGACGATTCTTGGTAAATGGAAGGAGGAAAAGTTTGTCGCAGCCAACAAACATGAAGTCGAAGCTTTTTCTTGCTAGTTCAAAGTAGGATGAATACGGCAGACAGAGGAGCTTGCGTTGGCGACGACTGCTACTGTTGTCTAGATCTTGAGCAAACCGATTCAAACTACGAATTTTGTGCTTCGGCAATCCATGGTCAATGCCTCGGCTTTTCCGATTCATCCTCTTTGGCATTTTCCCGCTTGTTTGTGTCCTCTTTCGCTCGCCCTCCAGAGAAATTGTTTTTGTCAACTTAAAGGAATGTATTGACTTGGATTTAGTTTTAAAATGATAAAGACTGGTATATGAAGTCGACCAACTTTCTTTTCCAACTTCTACTGCTATACTAAATAACTGTGTGGGCACGAGCCCAGGGCTTTTAACTGTTTAGCCTTGAGCAAAGTTTCTAAACAGGTGGGACCGTCGGAATGATATATAGTATGAGGACCTAATCAAGTCGAAATTTTATATTCAGTACAACGCCTCAGTTGCTTTTAGCTAATGGACTTGTCTTTGTCAAGATGACAGTGAGAATTAATAATTCAAATACTTAACATTGGACAAATACAGATTCCCCTACGACGGAATTTTCTCCTCCATTAGTTCACAAAGTTGAGCAACGCCTTTTTCTTGCTAGTGTCTTTCATCCTGACGACTGCGTAGGCCGGCTACATTACTTAGAGTGTAACTTCATTACTTAGAGAGTAACTTCATTACTTAGAGAGTAACTTCATTACTTAGAGAGTAACTTCATTACTTAAAGTGTAACTAATGGTTTTTTCCTGTTTTAATGGCTCTGAGGATTAAAAACTAAATTGCTTTAATAGGCAAAACATACAAAGTCGCCCACTTGCTTATGTCTTGTTCAAAGTGTTCCATGACAACGACCGGAAAACTCAGTCAGTAATCCAAATGCATCCGTATTTCTGTCGGAAACCTATCAAAACTTTGTCTCATGCCTGCAGTTCCTTCACGCTTGAACTTGTATTTTGGGCATGTAAGTGATCAAAGTATTATTTCATTTTGTAGAACTGTCATGTCATAACGTTCTTGCTTGGTTAATAGGAAAAATCTTATGACTTTCAATTTCTATTGCCTACAACTGAAATATCGGGTGGAGCTTAAGGGTGTTTGCATGAAAGAGCAAGCTATATAAAAACTACAAAGTATTGAGCAAGTTACACATTCTGTACTTTGAATTTATTTGTTTAACGATTAAATCACGCTAACGACAATGTCAAAAGAATCGTGATTTAGAAAATCTATTGGGTCCCAACCTTCATGCTGCCACCATACGGTGTGGTGAGACTTTCAGGTGGAATCTTGGCTAGCAATCTAGGCAACCAGTTGGCTTTCTTTGTTCCGTAAATCTCAAATTTTTCTAGGAAAGGCTTGGCAACGTTCAAGAAAGATTTTGCTGCAAAGTTTGCTGTTAAATAGAATCCATCACTTGGTTAAACAATTCAAAGAGTAAACCCCAATGTACGTTTACTAATGGTAAGCTCACTATTGATGCAGAAGCCACAGTTGAGGGCTTTCTGACTCTCGACCAACTCACTCAGAATGTGCAAAGTCAATCGAATTGCTGTGTGAATGTAAAAAAAAGACATTTTCTGCATACGTTCTTAATCCAGCTCTGTTCTTCTCATACGTGAATACGTCTCTGTCGGGAAATACTGGAGGTTAGGAAGTAGAAATGAACATGTCTAAAATACTTTGAGAAAATTCAAGTTGAAATCTTGTCCACAGGCTCTGTTCTCCCAAATGACGAACTGGAAAGGGATTGGACAGTAAGAATTTGGGAATATTCTTTGCAAGATCTGGTTGCTATAGAGTTGACATACATGGGCATACCCGGAATATTCGCCATCATTGCCGCATTCTGTGTTGCTCGCAAAATAAGTGGAAAGTCGGACAAAACCTTCATGTTCTCTCATACAAATGAATAATTTAACAGTTCAGGGTGTGCCATGCTAATTGAAACGAATTTCAAAGCGCCTTGTGGGTTCGACTTATGGAATTCTCATGCCGTTTTTCTCCCAACAATATCTGCATTTCATAAGCTTTTGATTGCATTTTGCATCAAGTCAGCCATATAATTCTTTTTTGTGCTACAGCTGTTTGAAATGAAGACCTTTGAAAAGGTGTTTCCAAACATAATTTCACTTCTACCGGGGAACCCTAAGAAAATATTAGATTAAGAAAAAAGTGATTTTTGAGATATTGTTTCTGGTAAAGTTACCTAGGTGGATGTCGCACTTCAAACCAAAAACGCCCTATGGAAATCGGGTATTTTGAAAACATTCTGAATCAGGACTCGGGGGTACTTTAAATTTCTGCTCAAACCCGTGGTTCGATTTCAAAAATTATTTTTTAAGTGAAAGCCAGATGAATTTGCAACATCCTAGGTATGACATCAATAATTTGAAGGCTAGCTGTGTGTTTGCAAGTACGCGTAAAGACTGGTTGAAAAAAGACGGGCCACCCTGTTTATCCTAACAACGACGCAAAAACTCAACCTGTTAAGTCCCGGGAGACATGTTTGACGTCAACTTGGCCTTTTCTCTCGTTAACTATCGATTGGAACACCTTTAACCATGACCGCTCACTCCTCTTAGTTCCACTCAGCATTGTTTTTTACTAAAGTTTCGAGAAAGTTAAGTTTCGGAAGAGCGGCGAGTGAGCCTCTTAGGTAACAACTTTATTCCTTGTATATCAAGAGTACTACAATGAAATGCTTGATGTAATCCGTTTGCATTTTATCCAAAGGGTCATGTGGCTCAAACATCGGTCGCTTAGACGCGCCATGAAGAGTGCAAGGTCCATCCAGCTTCAAATTTTACTAACTAACCACGTAAGCTGTTGGCAAGTGTTCGCGCAGAAAGTTATTTTTATTTTGGCTGGTGTAATCTACGGGTACATTGGGATCCGTGAATCTTCGCAGAGTGCATTTGTGGGAATCTTTGGTGGTGGTCTCTGTTTGGCTGGTTCAGCTTCTTGGTGGATCACATGCTACTTTGCCAGTCTTTTGCCCAAAGAGACCAAGAGGCTGCATAAGGATATAATGGGTTCATCTTTCGGACCGTTCTTCAAGGCGGATGTGAAAACGTTTATGAAGTCAGTGCCTCCGGGGTTCGCGCATGATGGTGGTTTTCGTGCAATTGAGCGCGAGGCGTTCCTCATATTCTTTGACTTTGTAGTTAATAAAGTAGTCGCATTGTTGCTCATTTAACTCTACAGCAAGTAACGGAGTGAGCCGGTGCATATTATATGATTAGTCATGATGTGGAAAATAATCTATTTAATCATAGTATCTCTATGAATAAATTAATGGGTGTTTAGCTTACTTCAAGGAATCATGTCTCTCTCTCCAGTTCACTTATGTTGACTTTGTAATACTGAGCTAATCATGAGAAACTAAGGAATTCTAAGTCTATACAGTTTCTTGCCAAAGTGTTTTTATTGCCGTTTCCAACTTTTCGTTTGATAATTCGAATATTACACCAAGTTTTCATGTCATCTAGGCCCAGGCCACTTACACTTACATGTGCTTTGCGGCTAGCACCGACTGCTGAAAGCGAGGCAGAGCTAACTATACAAATCCTCCGTTAATGAAAGGCTTTATCCATTAATGAAGTAATTTTAAACCACAAGAAAATCCTCGAGCCGTAACTACTTACAAAACAATAACGATTTTCTTTTACCCAAATCATTTCACACTAGTCTTCGCGGACAACATTTAAAAAGCTCAAAAACTGACAGTTATATTTTACATAATTGAATTGCAAATTAAATGTTATTATGTGATCGTTTAACTGAATAAAGTCAACGAGTAGAATACATAGCGGTACATAGAGTTCGTGTACAATGGGCCATGTGCTAAGATTAGGACGAGCAGAATCTCATCTGCCGTTGAACAGAACATCTGAAGGGTCACAGAAGTCTTCATAAAGGTCCCCAAAACGAGGTATTTTCCAGCTGGATTCAGTTAAGAGATGAGGTCGCATCTCATATATCAACCCCTGCTCCCTCTGCTGCCTTAATAAATGTCTCATCTCTTCAAACAACACCCTACCGAGCTCCCCACCAACAAGTTGTAAGTATTCCAAATCAAATTGCCGCAGCTCTAAAGTTGGAAAATGTACAATTCAGTTTAAAGCCATGCTTGACACCTTGGACAAGGACTGCCATGAATCAACTTACTTCTATACGTAGCAAATGGACGGCTTGGTGCACCTCTCTCACAACCTACTTGCTCAAGCAAGTGGCTATGGAACACCAATGACATTCGCAATTCCATGGAATGTAGTCCCAAAACTTGTGCGCCTAACTCAACTGCTTCCAGTGTCCCAACAGTAATGCCAAGAGTTTGGAGATCGGGCCAAAGATTTGCGATGGAGCCAAACGGAGGTGTATGCTTACACTTAATTGACAGCTTGATCACGTTCGGAAATAATCTTCGCAATGTCTCAAAGTCGAAAAAGTAGATACTGCCATCAACACAAAGTTCCAGCGTTGTTTTAGAAGCGTTTTGAGAGACGTTAGGGAAACCAGCATAGTATATGATACCGTTACCACGATCTAAGTCA
This sequence comes from Deuterosminthurus bicinctus, assembly GCA_034698825.1. Classification (NCBI taxonomy): domain Eukaryota; kingdom Metazoa; phylum Arthropoda; class Collembola; order Symphypleona; family Bourletiellidae; genus Deuterosminthurus; species Deuterosminthurus bicinctus. The sequence continues at coordinate 12,636 of JAQIWI010001650.1, forward strand.
CGTAAACCCTCCTCACGAATCAGTACTTTGCGCAGATTAGGAAAAGAAGCAAAATTTATCCCCAAAATATTGTCCAGGTCCTCAGGAACATTGTACATGGAGAGGTACAAAGTTTTGAGGGAAGGCAATGGACGAACAAGCTGACGGAACACGGTCTGATCTTCAAAACTTATACCGTAACTACGGAGAGTCCCTCCATTCAATCCCAAAAGCTTTTGACAAAGTCGAACAAATCTTCGTTTGTTTGCAGCTTCATTGTTAGGGAGGCTCGGCCTGATCCACCCTCCTTACTGTTTCACCACCAACTCCTCCAGTTGATCCAGTTCGTCCATGAAGTTCTCAACAAGTTGGATATCCTCTAGAGCAAAGACCAGTCGCTTCAGAGTGCCGTACATGTTTTCCGGGATGAAATTTCTACGGATCATGTAGAGGCAATTGTTATGAATTGCATTGAGATTTGGAGCTCCAAGTATGATCTTCTTTATACATTCTGCTGTAACTGATGAATCCTCAGCTATGGATAGTTTCTCAAGTTTGTCAAACTGATGAGTTGGCTCCCAACCCTTGAAAAGCCCGACATTGTCTGAGCTACACCGAATTTCAAGCTCCTGCAGCAAGGAGGAGTTCAGGTAGATGAGTTCGTGAAGGGTTGAGGCTACTGGGCCGGCGCAGGATTCCATTCCTCCTTCTTCGTAAACTGAGAGAAACTTTAGAGGGAGTGTGAACAAGTTGATTAAGGGATTCATGTCTGCTCCTTCATCACATTCCACATTGAATTCAGTGACAACAATTTGAAGGGAGTTGAATGGAAGAACTTCCATATTCCCGAGCACTTCCTCCAGTTGACCAAAGCTTTTCCAAAGATTTCCGCCCAAGTCGCAGCCCAGTTTGAGCGTACACTTCCGGTGATCCAGAATGAAAATGCGAGCTTGCGTGTTCCAATGTCTGTTGACCAAGCTACAGGATGACAAGAGAGTTGATGTGGGCAAATGATTGAATATTGCCCTAACAACATTCTCTTCCTGGAAGGCACTGGCAGTCGCATCTCGATTCACGTCTTCACCCATCTGTAAATGAAATTGTCACATACTTAATTTAATTACGAAAATGTTGGGATTTTTCCTCTTTATTCCCCAAAATTTACCTTCAGATTGAATTGTAGTTAATTTACACTGAATTGTTATTATGAGGATGAGAATATCGTCTTGCTCACCACTTCTATTCACTCTCCAAGTTCAACTCCCTCAGCTCAACATGGAACTCTCCCTCCGAGGGCCTTGGGCTCATTTTCTTATTTGAACCCTTTTATGACTTAAAAATAGCTCTTTCTTAGGGTTAGTAGACTGCTACTTAAATATGTACATGAAGAATGGACAACTTTTTGTTTGTCTATTGCGTTTCTTTCTTCCTGGGAAGGAGCTTGGAAAGAATTAATCCCCCGGCTTTGTTACACTACATCACAGACGGGGTGCAAAGTGCATAGATGTCGAGCCCAATTTGAATGCAATTACTCATAGATTTAACTTCTGTTGCTAGATTTTGATAACAATTTTGCACGACTGCATAGTTGGAAAGAAGGTTGCCAATTAATCTAATCAATCAGCTAACAATTGAAGTAATGTGAAGAGAAATTTCCAAAGTCGAGTATGCAGGCAGTGTCAAGTAGCCAAGAATCAATGAGAGGGGAAGCCTTGGCGAATTCAACGCTCTCCAAAAGGGAACTCCACTGGGTTCCTGAGATACCTTATTCTCTCGTCCGGGGCATCTCTGGCTAATGTTTCTGTACCTGCCCCATTGACTGACTGCAAATTTCAATAGAATTTTTTTTATTGCTACCGGTTACATCTTGTATGATCCTTCGATTGCCACTGAATTGTGCCAACTTACGTCGAGTCCGATGTTGCCCTCCGAGACTGCACGTCGGCGCCCGTCGTCGTCATCCATGACGGACATGACTGCGCATGCCATGGCAAGCGCAAGGAGCAGAACCAGTGCACTCCGAGTTGAAATACCCATCTTTCGTGGACAATTATTCAGACTTGAAACAACCAGAAGTTGAAACTAGAGCTTTGTGGTGGGAAAATTGGAAGAAGAGAATTAGGAACAGATGCTGGTGAGACTCATTTTATACCAGGAGCAGCGTCAAACAGAGAGTTTGTTTGGAACAACACTGATTCGATGTTTTGTTCGTGTAATCGCAACTCATGAAAAATAAGGTGCAATAGCATCCTAATTATTCATTTACTTTTAGTTAAGCACCGTGAGATAAAATTGCATCTGAAGTCATTTTGGTATCTAGCTAATTATTAGCTAATGATTTCAAACCGAATTCCCAGCTAATCTTTAATTAATTACTTGCTTACATTAATTATAAATAAGCCCAGCTCAAGAAGTGGTAGCCAGAAGTGACCCGCGGGACAGTAGGTAAGTCTGTCTGAAGCCCAGCTCCTGTTCAAGCTTTTGTTGGTTGAACTCGTGGTTCAGGCTTCCCCTCTCATTGATTCTTGGCTATTCGACTCTGCCGCATACTACGACAAGGACAAGCACAAGCCTTTCAGGGAAACCTTATGGCTTGCAATAACGAACAGGAGCCCTTAAGCCGGAGGTACAACCAGGGGCGGATTTTGCTTGAAGTTTCGGGGGGTGCAAATTGAGAAAAATTTTGTAATTTTTTTTTAGTTTGTGCATTTATTTAGACGTTTTTAAAAGACATAT
>JAQIWI010001651.1:0-15344 GCA_034698825.1 Deuterosminthurus bicinctus
CGTTTTGTTGACATGGGCACTGTGAAGCAAATGCGGGATGCATCTTGCGATAGCGGACAAAAAGTTGATTTGGAGCCTTTGGAATCCAAATTTGACCTTGCAAGGTGGTCACCAGTGAAGACAAGTGGCAGTAGGACACTTCTCGACTGTCTTGAGAAGCTACCTAAAGTGCCAAGTCGAAGTCTTGTGCCAGATGACGAGCGAGATGGCTACGATGAGGTACAAAAACGTTGAAAGATTTACCAACACTTTATTTGTATGCTAAAGTTCATCAATTTTGTAGCCTGCAAGTGAAACCGCATCCACCATCAGTTCTGAAAAATTGGACACTGAAACAGAACAGAAGATCCAGCAAGTATTCAGTACACCCCAAGCAAGCCCTGTTGGCAGCAGCGGACAGTCGGCGGCCATTATTAAAATCCCCGAGCCACCAAGCTGGGTCATCGACCCTAAAGTCATTGATGATGCCGTTACTGAGTCAGAGATGACAGAAGATGGTGAGTGATTGTACTGAATTCAGACAATAAATACTACAAAATAATGTAATATATGAATCTTATTCACAGGGCCTAGCAAGACATCATTTATCCAGTCCATTTTCAACTGCTTCGGGAGAAAGAGCAAAGGGCGACCGAAGAAAACAAGCAAAGTGGGCACTGCTCGAGGCAGTCCTGATAAAAATGTAACTTCTTCAAAGTCCCGAAAACTGTCCCTCCGAAGGAAGAAGTGATTGCAAAAGGTTTGCAATTATAGCAGATTAAATTTTACAATGAAAACAACTAGCTAGTACCTCGCGCTACAATTTATTATAAAAATAAACATTGTAGTGCTATTAAAGAGTAAGTTGAGACAGATTAAATTGAAATGTACTATAGATTTGATGAATAAAATGTCCACATTTTGTGTGTACTCACTGGAGAACAAGTTGGGAGGTGGTTTTAGATCAATAACGCTTGACTAATTTGGTACCAAGAAAACATCTGATATTGAGACAGAGATTAAGATAACGTGACTATGGATATAGGTTTATGAATTTACACATTGGGATCGCGTTCAGTAATTATAGTCGTAGTGATCGGGGATGATTAGTGCAGTTTAGTTAGACACAAATGTTTTGGGGAGTTCGACGCCACTTGCATGAATAAATGAAAAGCCCACGGCATTTGCCGCAGTTCACTAATCTGGTCATCTCAAATCGATTGAATAGTTTTTAGTCCGTTCCATCATGACAAGAATAAAGACAAAGACGAACAAGGGACATAACCACCTTTTCTCTGATACTGACGTAAGTCTGCAGTTCGACCGTTGGGAAAATTTTGTTGCTAACTGAAAAAATGCCCAAAGACAGCGGCACGCCATAGTGACTTGTCTTTAGTGAATGACTTGTAGAAGAGCTAGACAGAGAACTGGTAGTCCTATCCGGCGGATTTAATTAATATTTTCAGAGTATATTACTGTGGAGCTGGTGGAGGAAACATGGTCAGGAAATTAATTGTTTTCAGCACTACTCAAGTGTCTTATTGAAGTTTGTAGTTGCATATTAAGAGAAATGCGTATAGTGTGTAATTGGTTCATGACTTTTAGTGTGATTCTAATAGAGGATTTTCCTTTCTGTAGACCCATAAGGAAAGATGCCAGTATGGTTTATCCTATGAGGACGAGTTCAACTTGAAGGAGGTCTTGGCAGATCTTCGAGATAGAATGGATTTTATGGAGCACGAACAGAAAACCCAGAAGGGTCGAATGGATTTTATGGAAGAAGAACAGGAAGCCCAGAAGAAGACAAATGAGTTGTATGACTATGGGCTGTCAATCCTGGGCGGTCAACTAGGACCTTTGACGGACCTAATAGTCAAACAGGAAAAACGCCTTGAGAAAAACGAAGTCGCGCTGGAGAAGGTGGTGGCCACCACTGGAAAGCTGTTGGACACGAACGGCCAGTCTGAGTCCCGTATAGATAATATTCTGTTGGAGCTTGAAAAGCAGGCGGAGTTTGGGTAAGAAGAGATACTAATTATTGTAGAATGAGATAATTTTTGATTTTTTTTAAACAATAATCATGTCAATCATGTGTCATATTGCAGTCGGAAACATGAACAGCGCTTGTCCAAACTGGAGGCAGGGGCATTAGATTCTGGAAATGGCGGTAGTGCACCGACGGGCAGTAGGATCCAACGTGAGTATTTTTACTCCATAGAGATTGATTGTGAAATATCTGCAACTCTTTTTGTTTGATGTGCAGCCGAAAAACGCCCCTGCCCATTCTGTGGGAAGATCCTTGCCATAAGTTACCTTAAAAGGGGGGAGCACCGTAAGAAACATTGTAAGAAGGCTACTGCTGTAGCTATACAAGACGAAGCAGCTGCACAGTTGGCGAACGAAAACATAGATGCACCTGAATCGGATTTGGTGATTTCTGATGTTCATAGTGTAGCTGAAGTGCTTTGCATTGAAGAGATGCCTGTTGCTTTCTAGTATTGATACAACTTTATTTCAAAGTAGCCTTCATTGAAGTTCTTACCATAAATTGAATTTTAAAATGGAGGATTATAATGTGAAGGCTCTACGAGCTGAATAGAATCCTTTGTATCCATCCGAATAAGCTCCAAATAATAATAGTAGAAATGAGCAATAGAAATTGACAACGTAGATTAGATAGTATACCCTGTGCGTAATTTAGTTTATAAATAGAAAATGAGGTGTACTTTTTATGAGTAATCAGATATTTGACTCTTGATCTGCTATGGATCTCATGTATACAACATATACAATTTCAGCACACGTGTATTACACAAGTTTCAAAGTTGGTAATTGTATTCGGACGTTATCGGGAACTGATTTGTAGAAAAGGGACGGTGTGAAACGAATTGAGCCCTATAATCATACAGATTTGTGGTAGCCCTCGTGCCTCTCCACATACTATAGCTCAATACCTAAAACAATTTTTTTTTCAAATATAGTGCATGATTGATTCCCCACTAATTAAAGATAAATTTTTTGTAAACAAGTTATCGCTCATTTTGATAAGGACTTTGCAAAGGTGCACTTGTTCGCAAAACTGCCAGGATGATAGGCTGAGATAATTAAATGATGAAACTCATGGAAAACACAGTCATCGCTCACTTTTACAACAACTTTGATCCTCTTTGATTGCTAAATTCAAGGGCAGACTGAGATTGTAAAATTAGATCTGAACCCCAATAAAAATGGTTTGTTGGCGTACTACTTTACAATGGACTCACTGTATAGCACCGCACCGACATTGTGACATTCAATCTTCAGAAGCCATGGGAATGTATGTATTAGATGCTAAATTCTTAGCAAAGAAGTCATTTATTGACTCAAGTATTTACATTTTTTATTCATATGTGGATGAGCGTTTTCAACAAGCTTATAATTGTACAAATTTAACAAGAATGGCCATAACAACTGCAGTAATAGCAGGTACGCCAACCTTCAATGAGGTAGACCCGTTGCATTTATTTCCGTTGCAATAGTACACTTCCGCATAAAATGTTTGAAAATTTATGGTAGAAAGGACATCTTTTTCGATCTTGCCGTCAAGGTTGGTATCGGCGAACCAGCCATAAGTGCGAATGGTGACTTCTTTCCCATTATTCAGTTTACCGACTGCTTTAAGGCAATACGGGTAGGCCGTCAGTTGAGTACCACTTCCACTTCTTGAGACATTGGAAATGTTAAGCCCAGATTTAGCTACCAAAGAGGGACAATAGAAAAAAAAACTTAAGTTAAAAATATTCAAAAAAGTTGAAGATAACGCTAGCAACTTTTGTGATCTGTATGCATCATCTTAAGTTAAATTATAAACTAATACCATACCTTCCAGTGCTCTGTCGGCAGAGCAGTACGCAGTCGCAACATGCTCATAACTCGAAGTAGGGATATTTAAAGTTACGCTTCCTTCCTTTTTGCAATCCTTTCCACACTGGTCTTCAACGTAAGCGCAGCTGTGACAGTCAAGTGCTAAAAATAACTCATTTTAATATGTTGCTTCAAGTATGAAAGACAAAATCCTGCTGTCTCCAATTGCACAGTTTTTCTTAATTAAAATTTATGTTTATTGTTATTTGCGTTTACCTTTGCAAGCACAGAATAACGATAGAAGTAGAAACGCTACAAAACTCTTCATTTTGGCAGAGGGGAAATGTAGGATAATATAGTTGCTCCTTTAGGGTGAGTGAATTAAAGGTGGACGACAAACGGCTGCTGCTTTTGCCATCAGCCATCATACCCTTTTATAGAACTCAAACACTGGTGACATTAAGATTACCTTATCTCAAAATCTATTGACAAAGGCAACCGCAAAGATAATCTTTATGGTGGTACCACCAGAACATTTATCAGCCTAAACCCAAACTATGTAATGATGGCAATGCAATCGATCACACTCAACAACTCCACATGGAGTAAAAGTTCCACAAGTGGAATGGCTGCGGCGGCTTCCCGTTAAACACAATACAACCAAATGATATTTCCGGCGAACACTGATTATTCTGACAGGAGGACAGGACTGTAGTTTGGTCATATCATAATGCTCATACATGAATCATCACCAATTAGGTAAAGCGTCGGGCAGTTTTGCGCATGGAAGTATGACTAAATGAGTTTTCGGATGACAAATAGCTCTTCCCCCATAAAATGAGTCATTTCAACTTGCTGATCTCCAAGCCGCTTCAGCAATGCAAGTAAGTCAGCAAAGTGAGTCGAAATTTTTAGTAAATTTTGAAGTGACGTCCATCACATCACTCTTCCGGGAACAGCACATATGGCAAGTGAAGCTGCAGCAGAACGTGGCTATGCACATTGGACTCATTCATAGCATCAGTGGAAATGGCCAAATTTTGGGCAACCTTCCCGATCGACTTGAATGAAATCGAAGGGAGGGCCGAGCCTTACAAGAACAAGCAGCATTTATTGTGGATATTTGGCGTTGCGATTCAATCATTAAACACTGCTTATACTTGTGTACAAATCTTATCAGCTCCAAGTCAATGGAGGTGCTGATCTTGCTGTAAGGAGCTTCCTTGAATTACTTTCTACGTGGCCTGGCTGTCCCTCTGGTTTCCCTATAAGAATTCTACTTTTGCATGCAACCGAGCCTCCTCATTGACTTTCATCAAGATATGGCTGTAAAAACTCATACTAAAACGAGTGGTACGTGATGGTGATAGCGGTTTTACTAAACATGTTTTCATCAAATTAAATTGTAAACAACAAGACTCTTTGTTCGTAAATTCGAAGAAAATGGAAATTGGATCGAACTTCGAAGTGTTTTTGCGATTTTTCCTACTAGCTAAATGGCCCGTTTGGGTTACACTGATTCTACTTCTGATCACGAATACCCAAGCATATCTGAACTCTTTGCTCCCAAAATTCGGCACCGTATATGTTTTCCTTATGAGGACATTCTGGAGTACTTTGCACCTCTTGTTCACAATCATCACAGCCCATATCTTCGCCTCTGCCGCAACAATGGATCAAATAAGTTACAAAAACAAACGTTAGTATGCTTTTACCATGAACCTTAATTTCAGCTGCGTACGTTTTCATTCCTTTCAAGGTGCAACAAAGGAAGACCGAAGAATATGCGACAAGTTGGCTAGTTTAATTCCGCGTAAAGTATATTTGAAGTGCGAGTTCGACGCCACTTGCACAAATAAAATGGAAGGCATAACCATAGTTACCTTAGCGCTGCCACTGAACTCTTTGTGTTGTTCTGGAAAAATGTGCCCCTGCCCACTCTGTGGGGAGATGCTTACCGTGAAATAGTTGAACAAGGGCGAGAACTTTAAGAAATATTACAAGACGGCTTCTGTTGCGGCTATGCAAGACGAAGCAGCTGCATGTAGTCTGCTGCGAACGAAAACAACAAAGCACATGAATCGAAATTGGTCATTTCTGATGTTCGCAGTGAAGCTGAGCTTTTTTTGCATTGAAGCGATGCCTGTTGAACTCCAGTATTGGAAGAATAACTCAATTTAAAATTAGTAGCCATTACCACAAATATTCGCTGTACAGAACATAGATGACCAGAATTAACAGAAACAAATAGATTTTAAAATGGAGCATAAAAGTGTATAGTCTCCTCAGTGCACAGTAGCCAGCATTGGAGGTCGTCCTGATAAAACTACATGCATAACTTCTTCGAAGTCCCGGAAGCTTTCCCTTCTAAGAAAGCGCAGCGTCTGTTAATGGTTTATAATGAAGCCATGGAGGAACCAAGTAGATGACATTAGTTCGACGCCGATTACATAAATAAATAAAAATGTCGTACACCAAGATGGCGAGTGTCATCTTCTGTTTCGTAATCAACATGGGCGACGGTATTAAATGCAACACTAAAATACAATTTCCAATCAATATTAATAGAGCGACCCAAAAGCAGAATAAGCAGAAAACAGAAGAAGCCATTTCCGACCTATGGTCGCTATATTCAGTAAATTCTCCGTATTTTTTTTACCCTTAAATCTGCTTTTAATGAAAGCAGAAAAAGCAGAATCCGAATTTAAAAGCATAATCGAAGAATAAACAGCAAAATTCACGGATTTTCGGGAATTTTTACAAAAAAATTACAACTTTTTCATGAAATTTTTTCAGCATTTTTTAAATAAGATGATTTTGTCGCCATTTATTAGCCTGACTTATACAATTTTACGCAAACTACTACACTGTGGGGCATAAGTCCTGTTACACGAGTTCATTGCAATAACTCAGGATTTGCTCAACGCCTTGTCACGAAACTTTTACCAGTGGTAGTCAAGGGTCCATGCTCTATGTTTTAAATTTGGTGTTTAGTATAACCACTTGTATTATTGACCTAGGGTCAATCACATTTCGCAAGTTGGAGAGCTCCGTTTCGCAAGTTTGAGGTCTGAAACATTACTTTTTGGAAGTAATGAGCTAAGTATTTCAAAACTTGTCTTAAAATTTCGAAGTCCTACTGAAATTATAGGTAAACTCAAGGGCAATCTCGGAAAATTTTCCCTTTGGCCAAATGTTGTACCTTCTGGTTGTCATTGTTAAGTTTGTGTGACAGGAAATTAAAAATTGTCCTGAATCTCATTTTTTGAAAATAGAGGCTACAGTTTGTGCCATTTGCCAGTTGTTAGCAATGATAGGGCCCTCTCGTGTTCCAATAGCTCTGATTACTTCTATGAAGAAGAATTCCCGGCTTCAAATAATCTTTTTACCTGCCAACAGACAAAAATCGCAAAAATGGACTTCAGCAAAAAATTCGAGCTTTCAATAGCACCATCAAAAAATCTTTATAGATTTCAAGCGCATGCATCACTGAAAGTTTTAATTGGTCGAAGCGTTTACCTATAAACTAAGGTTTAAGACAAAAAATTGTCAAAGAATTGGAGTAAAGCTTTGTCTAAATATGACATTGTATCTTTATAGATGAGGCGCGTACCGGAGCTCTCAAACTTGCGACATGTGATTAACCCTAGGTCAATACTACGAGTGATTATACTAAACACCAAATTAGAAACACAGATCATGGACCCTTGACTACTACTGGTAAAAGTTTTGTGACAAAGCGTTGAGTAGTTCCTGAGTTATTGCAAAAAAACACGTGTAACAGGACTTATGCCCCACAGTGTACTGTCTTATTGGTGAATTTCTCATTGAGCTCCCGAAGTTGGAAAAAAATCCATTGTGGAACGGTCAGTAGTAGTCAACCTCCATTTTGAAAGTGCTTAAATTGTGCCCTTGAGTAAAGGTTTTAACGCCTTATTGTATTAATGCTATCAAAAATTTTACTTCTGCGAAGATTTTTTCAAAAAAATTGAATCAACAAGTCTAAAATAGCAATTCTGCTTTCGAGCAGAAAAAGCAGAATTTCAGTTCGAAAGAAGCAGAATTGGGGGTCGAAAAAAAGCAGAATTTGGGTCGCCTTAAATATTAAGCACAACGGAGCTTAAAAGCGTTGGATTTACCCAAACCTGACCTCAGAGCACACAGTAGCTCTACCTGCATCAAGTTTTAAAATGCTTACGAACTAGTAACTTTTGTCATTCAAACAGATTGTGAAACTGCTAATAGCAAGGTGTTCACGTCAATCCCGTGTGCATTGCATGCATTCCATGATCCATTCAATTTTCCAAAATTGATTAGTTCAAATTAAAGTAAACCCACACATTGAATTGCTCGCCTTAATCACGTCCATTTAAAAGGCCAATACACGGAGGACTGCCGAGAATAATTGGCAATCATAGCCCTCTATACACCATTTAACATGTCGCTTTACTACGAAATGTCAAAGCACAACTACCAAGACTGACAACCCATACAAAATATCGTCATATGTGGTATGCTACCGTGCTGATTCGCAGCGGCGGAACCATTAAGACCTTGCTGAGGACTAATGGATTCAGTTAAGGCATTCGTAAAAATGGCCGAATTTTAGAGAAACATTCCCGATTGAATGGGAATTAAATCGATGGGAGGGCCTAGCCTTGCAAGAATATAAGCAGCAGTTACTGTGAAACCTCTGAGGTAGAGGCGTAGCCATTCAATCGATGAACATGGCTTACCTGCGGTATAAAAATCTAATCAATCCGAAGTCAAAGGAGGTGCTAATCTTACTGAAAAGAGCTTTCTGGAATACTTTCTACTTGACCTTGCTGTCCCTCTGGTTTCCCTTTCCTGTATTAGACCGAGCCTCCTCATTTACTTCATCAACATGGCTGTATGAAAACTCATACTGAAATGAATGGTACGTGAGACTGAGACCCCTTCTGGTCTATTCTCAGGTCTTGTGTGCTGAGAATAGATAGTGGGAGTTTGTATAGTGTTGATCGCGGGATGACGCTTTCAATGTACGTATGGATTTCTGACGCAGAATACGGCGAATCTTTAAATTGCTAAACAAAAGCAAAAAGCACAGGTGGGTGTACAACCATCTGACAAACAAATTGAGTTGCTTCCACTATTTCGAGAGCGGGTTTAGCAGAATACCCGAGAGAGCAAAGTACTTTTGAGGAAAACGCCAGTACGAAGGTACACAAAGCCTTGAGAGAAATCTGGAACAGGAGAATTGGACTGCCGTGAATCTGAACCAAAAGTGGAAGGGCAAAATGCACCGGATGCCAGCGAGCCCGAGCAGACGATTACTGAAGCACCAGAGAAACCATCAGCTAATGTCAACGTCACTGAAAATCAACTCGCAAGTAATCCTGAAGCTACCCAAGCTGATTCCGTTTCGACCGATGCTCCTAAATCAGCAGACGCCATTGTTTCAGGAGCAAGTCATGATGCACATGAACAAGACGACAAAGAAATCCCTCCACTTCAGGATAGTCAAAGTACCAAAAAATCTTTGGCTATTTTACAGAAATTAGAACAATGTTACATCTGTACAAAAGAGGAGTTCGACGCCACTTGACGGAAGAAATCGAAAGTCCATGACTACATATTATCTGACTGCTGTCATGGTTGAAAGGGAAACTGCGGATCAACTCGATTCAGCACAGTTTTTAGTCCGTTCCATCATGACAAAATCAAAGACAAGGCGAACAAAGGTAACCGCGTCTTCTCTGATGCTGACGTGATTTTCCAGTTCGGCCGTTGGGAAAATTTTGTTGCTAACTGAAAAAATTTGCACAAAGACAGCGGCTCAGTAACTTATTGTCTGTGTTGAATGACGTGTAGTTAGAGCTAGGCAGAAAACTGGTAGTCCTTTGTGCGGCGGATTTTATTAATATTTTGAGAGTATATTACTGTGGAGCTGGTGTTGTGAGTGAAAAAGGAGCAAATATGGTAAGGAAATTAATTGTTTTTAGCACTAGTCAAGTGTGTTAAACTTGAAGCGTGTAAGTTTGTTGTAATTGAATATTCAGAGAAATACGTGTTGTGTAATTGGTGACTTTTAGTGTGAGTCTAATAGACGATTTTGCTTCCTATAGACTCGAAGGGAGAGATGTCAGTATGGTTCATCTTCTGAGGAAGTATTCAACTTGAAGGAGGTCTTGGAAGATCTTCAAGATAGAATGGAATTTCTTGAAGAAGGACAGGAAGCCCAGAAGAAGACAAATGAGTTGTATGACCATGGGCTGTCAATCCTGGGCAGTCAACTAGGACCTTTGACGGACCTAATGGTCCAACAGGGAAAACGCCTTACCGCAAACGAAATCTTGCTGGAGCAGGTGGTGGCCGCGACAGGAAAGCTTCGGGACGCAAACCGCCAGTCGGAGTCCCGTATAGAGAATATGATGTTGGAGCTTCAAAAGCAGGCGGAGTCGGAGTAAGAGATTACAACTATTGTAGAACGAGACAATTTGGGATTTTTTTAAACAATAATCATGTCAATCATGTGTCATATTGCAGTCGGAAACATGAACAGCGCTTGTCGAAACTGGAGGCAGGAGCCTTGGATTCTGGAAGTCGCAGTAGTGCACCAACGGGCAGTGGTATCCAACGTGAGTAATTTTGCTCCATAGAGATTTATTCTGAAATATCTGCAACTCTTTTTGTTTGTTGTGCAGGTGAAAAACAACCCTGCCCACTTTGTGGCAAAATGCTTGCCAAAAGTTACCTAAAAAAGAAGGAGCACCAAAAGAAACATTGTAAGAATAAGGCTGCTGCTGCGGCTATGCAAGACGATGCACCAACACAGTCGGGGGCGAACGAGAACGAAAAAGCACCTGAATCAGATTTGGTCATATCTGATGTTCGCAGTGAAGCTGACCTGTTTTGCAGTGAAGAGATGCCGGTTGTTGTTGTGCTCGAGGATTAGAATTCCAATTTTGTTCCAAAGTAGTCTTCATTGACGTTCTTGTTCTTGCCATAAATTGGATTTAAAAATGGTGAGTAAAAATGTGAAGGCTCTACGAGCTAAACAGAGTCCTTTTGTGTAAATCCAAATAAGCTCCAAATAATTATAATAGAAATGAGCAATGGAAATTGACAGCGTAGATTAGGTAGTATACCCTGTGCGCAATTTAGTTTCAAAATAGAAAATGAGGTGTAAAAATTTGATAATGGTATTCGCACGTTAACGGGAAATGATTTGTAGAAAAGGGATATGGTAAAACGAATGGAGACCTATAATCATACAGATTTCTGGTAGCCCTCGTGACTATCCAAATATATAGCACAACACCTAAACGATTTTTTGTTCAAATATAATGCATGATTGATTCCCTATTAGTTAAAGATAATTTTTTTGTAAACAAGCCATCGCTCACTTTTACCACAACTTTAATCCTCTTTGATTGCTAAATTCAAGGGCAGACTGAGATTGTAAAATTAGATCTGAATTCTGAACCCTAATAAAAACAGTTTGTTGGATTACTACTTTACAATATTATGAGCTCTCTGTATAGCACCTAACCGACATTGTGGCATTCAATCTTCAGAAACCATAGGAAAGTATTGAATGCTAAACTCTAACTACAAACAAAAGTACAAGTTGGAAATCAAGGACATGAACCAGCCGCTACTTTGGGCCAAGTTGAGCAAGAAGGACCGTAGCATCGTTTCGCCAAAGGCTCCAACGAGCTTCAGGAGAAGACTGTGCTTATCCCGGAATTGTGCAAAATGACTGGACTGTCTGTCGGATGCCATGAGGGCAAATTTCACGCTAATGAAAGCACTGGCCGGTCATCTCCATTGTAGTCCCCAGACTCGGGTTGAGAATATGTTGGCTTTTATGAAGAGGATGACCGCTGTGCCGGAGGTAAGCTGTCAACTTTTCAGTTGTAATTTTTATTTAATGTCTTGGATTTGTAATTGAATTCATGAAGTTTCTTCTGTAATTTTCTAATTAATTCCTTGGATTTTTTTTTCGTTCCAGATCGCAGACGAACTTAAGAAGTGGGGGAGCTGGGCTTCAGCAAGGACCTTGTCAAAGTCTCTGGTCGAGTTTTGGCCAAACAAGCCATCGTGTTCCACAGCTCAAACGACCCTGATCCTGGCAGTGAGAAAGCGGACTGGACCATGGCTTTCCGTTCGAAGAAAATGACTACAGTTATTACGCCCAAAACTTGGTCAATTGTTGTGCCCCAGAGAGACTCAGGGGAGATAGACAACTTTTTGAGAACTTGCGACAAAGTTGGAAGGCCACTGGGGTACGTCTTGCCCAAGCCAAATGCTATGTAAGTTTATCTGTTGAAATATCTGTTGAATTATCTGTTGAATTATCTGTTGAATTTAAATCATTTCGATTCACAATTTTTGGTCATTTTTTAATTGAGTTTTATTGTCATTGTGACAGAATCAAAGTTCCCAACGCGAGCTCCGGAGCGTACGCAAAAGGGATCGAGGAGGCTTGCAAGGGCAATAACGAGTTGGTCTTTGTCGTCCTGGCAACCAACAAGACAGACCTGTACGCGTCAGTCAAGCAAAAACTGACGGGCCAGAAAGGAATCGTGTCTCAGTGCTTCCTGGCCAAGAATTTGAAGAGCAAAGGGCTCATGTCCATTGCCACTAAGCTTACCATCCAGATGAAAGCCAAGATGGGCGGGGAGCCTTGGACTTTGAAGTGGCCGATGAAGGTAATTTTAGTCGATTTTTTACAGACAAACTGGCCGATTTTATTTGTATTTTAAGTCGATTTTGTTGTTGTTTTCTCAATGCAGAATCTCATGGTGATTGGTCTGGATGTTTATCACGGAACGAAGCTGACCGGTGGGAAGAATGTGGCTGCCATGGTCGCGTCCATTTCCAACACTCACGCTCGTTACTACAGCACGGTGTCCCTCTACGACACCACGGACGAGCTGGGCCGAGCTGTTACGGCTGATTTGTTGAGTAAGTTGACTTAAATTTAACCCTAAATTCAGCTGATGTTCTAATTCATTGGTTTATTTTGTTTGCTTAATTTATGTGACTTACGTATGTTTAATTCAGAATGTCTGGACTCGTACAAGCAGTTTAACAACAACACCCTGCCCGACAAAATCCTGTTCTTTCGTGACGGAGTTGGTGATGGCCAACTCCCACAGCTCATTGAGATCGAGCTGGACCAGGTCAAGTCCGCCCTCAAGACGATGTACAACGAGAACAAGCTGGACGAGCCCAAGTTTACGTATGTTGTCGTCTCCAAGAAGATCAACACTCGGCTGTTTACTGCGGATCCCAAAGAGGCCAAGAATCCCATGCCGGGGACGGTTGTTGACGATGTTGTCACCTTGCCAGAAAGGTAAAAATTTATTCAGTTGAGTTGATTCGCTTCAATTCTATACCTAAAACTTAAAACTAATTGTTGTTGTGATTTTTAGATATGATTTCTACTTGATCCCCCAAGCCACCCGGCAAGGAGCTGTGAGTCCCTCGGCCTACAATGTTATCCACGACACGAACAACTTGGACCCTGACAAGATCCAGCTGTTGACCTTCAAGTTTTGTCACATGTACTTCAACTGGTCAGGGACTGTGGCCGTCCCAGTTCCGTGTCAGTATGCTCACAAGTTGGCCAATCTCATCGGTGTGGCTGTGGGGAAGGAGGCGAATAGCAAGTTGGCGTTCAATCTCCATTATTTATGAAGTTTTGATTTGGATTTTGTGTGGAAATGGCGTTAAGTTTTGTTGGAATTTTTTCTTGATTGTCTTTGTAAAACGATTCGGTTTGTCTTTATGGTTCGTCCACGGTTCTCGTCTCAGTGCTGTAAATAATTCTAGTCTAATTTTTTAATGTTATATAGAACCTTTATGTTTTTTTGTACAGATTAAAAACAGAAGCTTTAAATATTGTAAAACTCTTTTGATTTCTACTTGAATTATTCACACTAGAAAAAAAAATAATTTGCTGCAAAGACTTCATTTTCTGATAAGTTTCATATATTGCCATTTTTTATTCATATGTGGATGAGAATTTCCAACAAGTTTAAAATTGTACAAATTTAGCAAGAATGGCCATTACAAATGCAGTAATAGCAGGTACGCCAGCCTTCAATGAGGTAGACCCATTGCATTTATTTCCGTTGCAAAAGTGCAGGTCCGCATAAAATGTTTGAAAATTTAAGGTAAAACGATAATTTTTTTCCGTCTTGCCGTTAAGGTCAGTGCTGGCAAACCAGCCATAAGTGCGAATGGTGATGTCTTTCCCATTCAGTTTTGTGGCTGCTTTAAGGCAATAAGGGTAGTGGGTCATCAGTTGAGTACCACTTCCACTTCTTGAGACATTAGAAATGTTTAGCGCGGATTTAGCTATCAAAGAAGGAAAATAGAAATAAATCTTAAGCTTGAAATATTCAAAAAGTCGAAGATGTCGCAACCAATTTTTGTGATCTGTACTGTACGTTTCATCTTAAATTATAAACTATACCATTACCTTCCAACGCTCTGTCGGCATAGCAGGTTACGTCCGCAATAATACTCGCATAATTCGAATTTTGGAGACCATAAGTTACGCTTCCTTCCTTTTTACAATCCTTTCCACACGTGTCTTCAACGTAAAGGCAGCTGTGGCAGTCAAGTGCTGCAAAAAAACTTATTTTAATTAATATGTCAAGTATGGACGAAAAAATCGTGCTGTCTCGAATTGCACAGTTTTTCCTAGTTAAAATTGATGTCTATTGTTTGTTGTGATTACCTCTGCAAGCACAAAATAACGACAAGAGTAGAAATGTTACAAAACTCTTCATTTTGGCAGTGGGGGAATGCAGGACAATTTCCTTCTCTCCTTTGCAGTGAGTGAATCCAATATGGACGACAGGGTGCTTTAGTTGCTCCTGCTATTGCCACCACACCCTTATATAGAACTCAAATACCGGAGACATTAAGATTACCTCATCTCAATATCTGTTGACAAAGATAATCTTTATGGCGGTACCACCAGAAAATTTGTCAACCTGAACCCAAACTATGTAATGATGGTGACGCAATCGATCATACTCAACTAACATGGAGTGAAGGTTCCACAAATGGAATGGGTGCGGCGGCTTCCCGTTAACACAATAAAACCAACTGATATTTCCGGTGACCTCCTGATTATTCTATAGTGACAGGACTGCTGTTTGGTCATATCATAATGCTCATTCATGAATCATCACCAATTAGGTAAAGCTTCGGGCAGTTTTGCGCATACGGAAGTGACTAATAGTGAATTTAAGTAGTTTTCGGATGACAAATAGCTCTTCCCCCATAAAATGAGTCATTTCAACTTGCTGATCACCAAGCCCCTTCAGCAGTGCAAGTAAATCACCAAGGTGAGTCAAAATTTTTAGTAAATTTTGAAGTGACGTCCGTCACTGTTTCCCGAACAGCACATGGCAAGAGACATCACCGATTGTTGAGTTCCTGAAAAGTAATGGAGAGTAAACGAGCTTAAGGATGGCCATGTTTTGGCTTTTGCATTGCCATATAAAGCAGCTTAGTAA
>JAQIWI010001652.1:0-15342 GCA_034698825.1 Deuterosminthurus bicinctus
ATTGGAAGTCCTCTGTCGCCATTTCTTTACAATGACTGTCAATGAGGGAAATAGTATCTGCCATTACTACTACTGACTGACTATGTGGGTAGACTTTGACGACATTCTCCATTTTTCACCACCGATCATGATGACAGCTGAGAGGAGGGTGTATAGCATGAGTTTTGAAAGCAATATTATCATCCTTTAAGTCCCTAACAACAACAAGCGTCGGGAAGGGCTTAGGAGGAATAATTTATTTTCCCGATTCAGTCGATGCTATTTGCCTCGGTGGCGGAGGCAGAAGGGGGATTAAGTACGAGCATTCCATCCGAGTTAGAGTGGAGAGAAATACAATAATTATTAGTGTTATTATTGAGCTTAACTATTCATGAGCTTTCACTCTTTTAACTTATGTGGAGGTCATGGGAGAGAAGAAAGGAGGCTTGACAGTATAGTTTTCTCGTCCTGCTGCTTGCTACAGTAACGATGGTCAGGGGGTTGTACAGAAGCACGGGCACAACACACTCGAAAGATTTAGGTGATTGGAATTCCAGTAGTGGATTTTTTAACATTTTTTTAGGGGTAAATAGGCTTGATTTTTCTCGAATGCAACGGAGGAACGGACATTTGGGCAATCATTATTTCTCGAGTGGGAGTGGCGGGGAAAGTTACCTCTCTTGCTCGGATCCATTTTCGACCCACTGTACTGTACACCAAGAATAATTTGTATCTTTTCTGACCTGTAGTATGTTACAGAGCCTTGGGTTCCCATGCAAACAGTGGCGAGAAGGACTACTTATGTGGGCATTAATTCATTTTCTTCGGCTCAACTACTTAACTGCAGCCTTGCTATCTCCATTTAAAAAATCCTCTATTATTGCTACTGCATGTAATAGCCTTGCGAGTTAAGGCATTAGTTGGACGATATCAATGTGGAATGTTAATGTAAAAGTGGGACTGGCCAAGTTTAAAGTTGTGTTGAAAATAAACTATTATATGCAGTTTGTGTGCAGAGGGAGTTGCGGAGGAAATGTAGAGTTGATATATGAGGATTGAAATTCATTGATTTTTACTCGTTCCGCCTGGTATTGATGTGAAATTTAAGACTTTTTTTTTCATTTTTGTTTTGCAGGTGTGCTGAGGGCTACATGGGTCAGCGTTGTGAATTCAAAGACTTGGACGGCTCATATCTGCGTAAGTGCTTTAGAATTTTCTCATTCATCTTACAATTTTTATGTGTGCTTGAAGCTGTAATAATTTAGTAGCCTTGTGCTAGTTTGATAAGCTTTGGGCTAGTATGCACAAGAGAGGGGATAGGTTTTTCGGGGTTTTGATGTTGTCCAGGTTGTTGCATGTTTGTAGTTGGACACTGTGTCCATACGTGTGAAAATGCATGGTAATTGTGTGTGCGACCAGAGAGGGGCCAGCCTGATGTTGTCAAACCATAAGTAATTTACTTGAGCTCTTTATAACATAAAGTTTGCCAGGGCGTTTATGCAACTTGGTGATAAATACTCTTGCGTTGTATTTATGACTATGCGTGGATGTGAGATCAAGATGTATAGCGTATTTTTTTGCTACTTTTCGGGGTAGTGCTGTAGGAACTTCTAGGTTTGTTTGACTCCTGTATATATAGGCATGTGAAATTTCACAGACTCTCTTTTTGTCTTCATTTATCTAATGTATGGTGAACGGTTCATGTGCTCATTATGTCATGGGCTGATGAGTGTATATGTATGTAGGAAGCTTGGATCTTGGGACTTTATCTCTTTTCCGTGTGCCGCATTAATGGTTTTCAGTTTAAAGAGCCGAGTCCATTGAAACAGAAGTTTTCTTGAGTCATTATTATTATTATTATTGTTGTTGTTACTGTGGTTTATGAGGATCGTCGTCGTGTGGCCGCCGACGCCGCCAGTGATGATGACAAGATTTTGATATGATATGAGCTTATAATGACAGGGATTACTTTTTCCCTTTGTCACACGTGCATCTCTCTTGTCTGTCATTTGGAATGTGAGCCGACGATGGAGTTTATAGTGATGGCGGTTCTCTTGTGCTTTATTATGTCGTTTCATGCTGTTGTAGCTTTGAGAAGTGGGAGATTTTCAAAGGAAGCGATGCGGTAGTCATGATTTTCCCGAATATTTCTCCGTCCTATGGTGTGTGAAAGAAGCTTGGTTGCATGTTGTTGTTGTTGTTGCTGATGCCTGAATGTCTATAGAGAGTTGTGATTGTTGTCGAGAGTATGTGTGATTCAGCTGAAATGGCTCAAGATGTTGCTGTTGTTGTTATCTGTTGAGGGTCAGTGTGCATTTGGTTGTCAGTTTGGGTGACAGTGCATTGTTATCGGAATGCTGCTACTGCAGGAGTCGGTGTGTGACTGAATAGAAATGGAATTAATAATTTGTATGTTTTTCTCCACAGCGTCAAAACAACGAGCTATGCTGGAGCAAGCAGGTATTACCTCGGGTGTAGCCATCATGGTTGTTTGCGTCATCATTGTCTTTTTTTATCTGTACGTCCGCTCGAGGAGAAAATCGGATACGAGGTACGTGTGTGTTGCAATAATTTAATGGTAATAGTAATGAAGAATATATTTTAATTGATTTGATTGTGTGTAAGTAGGAGAAGTAATGGGCAGGATGAAGTGGACAATTTTGTACATCCAGCACGGAGGCCATTCAGTGGGCTACATTCGCCCACTACCGTCCACCACCACCACCATCATCACCATCACCACGTCCACCCCACAAGAATGTTACCTCCATCCACATTTCCGACGTCTAATAGCTCCTCCGATAAACCGTTGGCTGGCATGACTTGCGAGAGTCTTCCGAATAGTCCGACAAAAACACATAATTCAGTAGGAAGTCCCGCCGCTGAAACCCAGACTACAACGACGATGACGACGACGACGACCACGAATAATTCAAATAATATTAGTCCCATTGTTGACGATACCAAATCAGCTGTCCTTCTAAAAACAACAATAGTTCCGAATAATAATCAGTCCCGGTTGTGTGTTTGACATTCCGATTTTTTTCAGTAGGACCTACGTACGTTAATATTATAATAAAGTAATAATGATATAAAAAATGTAGTGAAAGTAAGTATATAGACTTGTCAGACAAAGTTGATTGAATCCAGCGGAAGCAATAGCATGAGGCCGTGCTGGACTAATGATAGTATTATATTATTATATTTATGATTATTATGATGAGGGAATGATTGGAATGATGGAAGCCATTTTTCATACAACTTCTTCCCCCTTCCCCTCCCCCACACAAATCCAAAGAAACACTGAGAATTCAGCGTCCTAGTACTAAATAGTTTGCTATGAATGGGAATTTTCAGTGTGGTCAAGCAAGCCGTACAGAGGAAACTACTTTGAGGCAGGCATAATATATTTGTGTGTACTAAACATATTATGATGATGATGATACTTAATGATGAGGAGGAAATGAATCATTACTTACATAACGTGCTGTCCATGCTCCTATCTATCAATATGATTGTATAGGACCTGTCACTTATGGAGGCTAAAACATACCATATTATATATAAATTGTAATTAGTAATGCAGTAAATAGTCTACTATATATATATATATATATGTATGATGATGATATGAATGATGAGAATGATAAAACTGTAGTACTTACTTATACATATTTATGATGCTAAGGATGTTTGAGTTTTTCATTTTACTATGCCACATGCATAAATGATATTCATGTGTCTTTTGCATGTGTAACTAAAAATTGTAAAACTAATTGTACAAAAGTATTTGAATAATTATGAGGATGAAACTGATTCATAATATGTTTATGTGAGGTACACTTTACATAGTCCAAATAGTCTTGCAAAAAAAGGAACCATACTATGATCACTATTACAACTGAGCCATGCTGTACTTACGACTGTAGTACGTTGTTGCACTACTACCACTCCTGTGTACACAATACATATGAACAAACTTACTCGAGTAATCAAAGACACATATATAGTTGTATTAATTGTGTACCCAAGAAATCAATACTAATCATCATTATTATCTTATCCTATGTACCCTTTGGATTTGCTCAGTTTATGTGACCCTGGAGAATTCACCGTTGAATAATTTCTGATAGGTAAACTATGCCCCAGCTTGTTCTGTATAGAATTCTATTTACTTAGCGAGGAGCTACTGATTATAATGAAATTCCAAGAGGCTATTTCTCCTATTAATAATGCACTTATGTGCTACACTATAATGTGGATCACAATCCTGTGATTGACTACAAATCAAAGACCTCAATACTATTTCTGCGGAGAGCTACTATACGTATACACAATTTTCCCGAAATTCCTCATGTTTGTATTTCAATGTTTGTTTTTTTTGCTGTAATAATGTAACTGTATAAGGGCTCACTCACAGATTGTACCACAAAATCACACGTTCACATCAGCAATCAATAGTTATAGTTTAAAGACAAGGGAATGCCCAAGTCTCCAATAATAATCAGCATTATCATCGTGCCGCTAAAACCAATGAGTTTTTGACGTGACCGAAAAATAAACTCGGCACGAAGAATAATTTTTTAAACCATTACGATGCCATGATTGTGTTTTTTTGAAAGCATTGAACTTCTCTCTGAATTTGTCTTTGTTTTATAGGAGTGAGACAATGTACTAATAAATATATCGTCGTCAAGACACATATTAGGCGTGGCTATAATAGTTATAATAATTGATTCGATTATGTTTGTTTTTTTTGTACCGCCTTTCAATGTGTTCTGGGTTTCGTCCAGACTTGAATGATACTGCCCATAATAATATGTAATAATAACAATAAGTAATTAATTATTTCTATTTATTATTAGTATTGTCATGAGCATATAACATTATATAGAGAACTGACACTGATGATTTTTTTTGCGCCTTTATTATGATTATATTATTATTACGTATATGTGCGACTTCCCTCGTGCAATTATATTATATTATTACTACTGATTATTCTCGTTCATGTTCGTTCATATGGGATGATAATGGAACCAGTCATAGAACCATTACCATTACGCTCCACTATATACATCTATATATATAAATAAAATACCATAATACTATATACTTTTTTATATCTAATTTAGTAAACTGAAAGTTTTTTGTCATTACAAAAGAAACTATATATATATATAAATATAAATAATAAAAAAAAGCCCATATCGTTTCATTGGTTGGCTACGTTACTTGCTAATAATGAAGCACACATACACAGACACATACACACACATGCGCTCGTAACGTATTAAATAATAATAATCTTGTTCTAGAACTTCTCTGAAAAGCGGTCGTGATGAAGATACAAAATGGAGGAGTGAAAATAAAAACGTTGCAATAGCAGTCTTGGCCACAAGGGACTAATATATGTACTTTCAAAGACGAATGAATATAATTAAATTATTAACATTATTATTATTATTTAACAATATTTTTTTGTTTCCTCCAATAACTCCGTATAATGATTGCTGTTGAAGGTGACGTTGAATTTGTAGCAATAAGCTGGCTATTTATATCACATCGACTACATCCACTTCTTCGTTTTTCGCCTCCCACCAACTAAAAGTGGAAGAAAATGTTCCTATAATAAACATATATATTGTCAAGATTTAATTATTAATATCGTTGTTATCATTATTATTATTATTATTACTGTCTTGGTCACTGTTTGTGCAAAAGTAGTTGTATCTACTTGACTGATGATGATGATGATGGGAGTTGAAAGTAATTATATATGCTGATCATATGATGTTGTTGGTGATGAATAGGATCATACGCTATGTTGTTGATGATAAAAACAGTTGGTTCCGTACGAAAAATGCTGAAGTGAATAAAATCAATCGTACAACAATTCCTTCTGTTGTACAACAATACTTGACTATACTCCGTCCTTACTCTCAGTCAGCATTTTATCAAGATAACAGACACGTCGGTACATAGATTTATTAGAGCAAAACCAAAGGAAAACATCTAGGTTGAGAACATCTATAAATTCACGTAGGCAGTATCATGGAGACAAGTTATTATAACGTATAACCAAGTGATGCAAACAAAAAAAACCAAAGCAATAAATAAAAAGAGACATCATGGATGCATGCGCCAATCATGAAAGGGTCGATCTTTTCAGAATAGAACGCTATGGAGATGTCCGAATTTAGTGGAAGGAATGTATGCGGGTCATATTGCGCGATGGAACCGCATTGGAGCCTTCATCGACAAGTTTACATTTTGTCTCCACACGTCTTCGTGTGCACGTGCAAAAGCGCTCAAGGAAACTACTAAGCCGGGATTGTGTCCTGTAGCACATGATAATTCAAATCAAATTTCAATTTGGTGGCAACGTGTAGCCTTAGCTCAAGTTACCTAACGAATAAGCTGCGCTTCATCTTTTCAGAGTCACGAGCACGCGGTAGCGCCACCCAACCTCTAAACAAGTCATCTTCTGGCATCGACGAACTTGCTCCTCCTGTTCCTAATCTGCAATAATTAATGTCACCATATAACTGAAATGTTTCTCCAAGTGACAATATGAGCTGCTAGCTCTCTTATGTTATATCAAACCTATGTATCTGCAGCAAACTGTCTTCGGTGACGCGTTCTTTACTCCGTCTAACTCCTCCGGCTACAACTCTGATTGCATCTCTTGAGTTCTTTTGTGTCGGTCGTTCATCTTGGTCAGATGACGAGGCTTCTCCAGAGCCAGTTCGCGTGTAAATTGGATTTAAATTTGAATCAGCTTGTCTATCCTCATTATTCTTTGTTGTTGTTGTGGATACTTTTTTTCCAAATGATTTCCTTCGTGTTCTTTTCCAAGTTGCACATCCCTCCTCATTGCTTCTCTGATCCGATCCAGAACTGGGGACAGATCTGACCGATGATTTTTTACTATTCGTGTCACACTCTCCACCAGCATCCGTCACTTCCTTTTCTGACCCTTCTTCATATGAAGTATCGTGAAATTTCTTTGGAAAATCAGCCTTGTATTCGCATATGAGACTATTATTTTCCAGGTCTTCAGCGCCTTTTTCATATACAACTAGCTCTGGTGTGTCTTTACAGTCTGTTGACATGTTTGGAGTTGGTAGTAGAGTTTCTACGTCATAGTAATCGTTGATTTGAGGTCCCACGTTGACAAACTCTAGGTCTTGAACGCTTCCAAGGGTTTTATCGGTCCCGACGTTGCTGTCGTTAATGCTATTGTTGATGTTACTGATGGTAGCTACACCGCTGGGTGTTATCGATGCACTCACAATAGGGCGGACGGCTTGGACAGTTAAGACGGTACTGGAGGGGATTTTTTCATCTTTTGTGTGCACATCTACATTTCCAAGTGACTTGTTTGTATCTTGTTGTTCGGGTCGCTTTGCGAGATCGCTCATATTTGAAATGCAGGAGGGAGTACTAATACGTTGATTTTTATACTTTAGTTTAACCGTTCACCGCACCGCTTTTGCCATGGCAATAGTACAACTCACATGTTCAACAAGTCAAATGACGGGTAGTCTTCTTCACCTGGCAATGCTGTAGTCATGTGCTGTGATCCCATTCGATGTCGAATGGCCTGTAGCACCTTCTCCAGATTCTCCTCGAATGTTCCATCAGGATGACTTTCAAAGAGTAAGCACTGGAAATTACCAGCAACGCTTTAGAGCAATATGGACTTTTCCTCGTCATCAGACGCTTACCTTGTGTCCTTGTTTGGCCGAAGAGTTGAAAATTGGCCACATGCGGACAAAAGACTCATCCTCTACATCAACAATGATGACATGAGAAGCTTTTTCCCTTAGTCGCATGCTTATCCCCCTCTGAATCAGTCTTTTACAACCTGCCGACAAATCTTGAGTGGAATGATACTTGGGGACATGACTCAAGCTCTCCATCAACTCAAGTGCTTGCGGCTGCCTCAGCAGATTTGTAACACTAATTGTATACGTCCGGATCCCTTCCATTGTCAGCATGTTGTTCAGAATCCGTGCAAGATCGTCCCGGCATTTGTGCATGTTACGTGTAAAGACGATCATGGATTGAGCAAACTGCTCCGTATTCCCATTAAAATCCCATGATGTGTCTTTGATTTGCTTCTTTTTGAAAGTGCTGCAAGTGGAGGAGTAGCTGAGTCCCGATAACCTACCAGTAAGAACTATAAGTAGAACAAACTTGTCACAATCAAGCTAGAAATGCTCTTGGGGTGTTGCAGGTAGTGTACTAACATTCTCGAGTGATAGTTGGATTGCATTAGAGCCAGTCCAACGGTTGCCGTGCGGATTTTAGATTTCAAATCGAGTCCTTTTCGTACATTTTCATATTCTTCGTCACTTGATGAATCTTTGGAGTTGGAGCCACTGGAGTTGGAACTCTTGAGTAGTGTTTTTTCGACCGTGTTCTCACTCAGTTCGTGCAATTCTTTGGATTGTCGAGGTTGGTCCAGTTTTGGGTTAACTAAACTCTTGACCTCTTGCAAAGCTTGGAGGGATTTTGTACGTACGTTGACATTGGGCTGGTGTTCGTTGAGGAGACTCCTCGTGTCGATTTCCTCGTCAGTTCGCGACGGATCGCCTGGTAGCTTTTTGAGGCGTCTCCTGGCGGATGCTTCGATACCATTCTCTAGTCTCTTCAACTCCTCAGCTAAGCTCGTTTCCATGGCCTCGTCTACTAGCGGTTTGCCTTTGAACTGCGCAGCAGTGGAATCCAACAAACCACAATCTCTTCTGGCTTCATGCTCTTGAAGAGTTACATCCGCCTTGATTTTCTCTAGAAGCGCATTGTAGTCTGCCAATCTTGCTTCTTCATCGGACTCGGGCATTGTCATCTCCGGATCATCTTCGGCCGTGCCAGGCGGTCCCATGAATTGATTTGGATCAAAAGATGCATAAGAGGACACATTGAATTGTTTTGACAAGGTCTTGTGAAGTACTTCCACCCGAACAGCATTAGATTTTCCGCCCTTACTTGTTGTGTTCTTGCTTTTCTTGGGCTTCTCAACTTTGGCATCTTTGTCATCTCTTCGTCGAATGCCGCGCATTTGCCTAAAATAAATAAGAAATGTCACTTGTGGTTGGCACTACGAGGGATCATTTGTATGTTCACACTCTGGAAAGCAGAGATTTTTGGTTTGCACCACATCGTTGACCACTGAAAAGACACTCTGATCCAGTGAGCGCGGAGCTTGGGCTGCAATCCAGCGGACTTTGAAGCGACATTTCGTAGCCAATGAGTTAAGTTTATTCATGTCAACTATGCATCGTCGTCGACTTTCAACAAGCAAGACCCAGACGGAGTAGTTGTTGTCCTTCTGCATATTCCGGACCTTGTCCTTGAGTATGTTCATTTGGACTCCATATTCCTGTTTTTTATCCTCCATAGCCTGAGGTTTCATCGGTCGTCCGGATTTCCTTTCCAATACCTTGGAACCAGTGGAGTGTACTGACTTTTCTCGAGGCAGTTGTGGTGATTTGGAGCGACCGGAAGAACTAGTAATGTCCTTGCCCTTTGATTTGACTGCAGATACTCTTTTTCGTGATGGAGACTTGTGCGAAAACTTGGCTCGGGAACGACTGGGGCCGCTTTCCGATTTCACAGTACCGGTGTCATTCTCAGCTGATAATGGGATTGATATCATAATTACACAATTTTAACGTGGTAACAAAAAAAACGTACCAACTGGACGAGCAAATTTAATGACGGGAGATTTGGGCCTCGCACATACAGCTATAGATTGTTCTATTAGGTTATCCACTGTGACAACCTCCGGAGTTATTTCAAGCATTTTTAGAGCGTCCTATTGCCAAAGTCCAGCCCTTTTACTCGGTTCAAGTGTCGTATAATAAAATATGCTTACCGAAATCCAGTCAACCACGCGTCTCTTTTCCTTGGCAGACGTTCCAAAATTGACCTGATGGATGAATACGACGAAGCCATTTTGAATCGGGGGCTGATTTGGATAGTTAACTGCCTCATCTTCGTCTGAATTATCTTCAGTCTTGATACCATCCTCATCTTTACCACTTCCGCTACTCTGAGCTCGCTTAGCCTCTTGAGATTTAACACTTGTGTCACTATTTCTCTCACTAATGTGCTTGGATTTTTTCCTCGATTTCCTCATCATGTCCCAGATAGTTCTGCATGTGGATAATGTTTATACATATTTGCCACAATTGTTGGAATTGATTCATTACCTGGGCCGATATTTTGGTCGCTTGCTCGATCACATGCTAGTTAGTCTCGTGAGTCTTGGGTTCATGTGAGAACAATCACTTGAGTCATTACAGGTACCGCTGGAATTAGTCTGAATTCTGTAGAATTTTTGCGTAATATGTTTGCATTGCCAGTACAAATGCAGCTCATTGTTTCTAGCTTCTACTTCGAGCAACTAAACTCATTCATGAATCTCTTCCACTGCCATTACAATCAAAATAATTTGCGAAATAACTTGCGCATATGGGTTGTACAAGATAACCCGCAATTTCCCATAATTCCTACAAGACATGGGCAAGCCTCATTTATTCTACTTTTCATATAACAAATTACCATCTAAAAATGTCAATTCTACAGAACTCGTCGTTAGTCTCATTGTCATTGTCATCGCGCGCCAGCAGCAGCGAGCAGCGCTCGCTTTTGGAGTTTGATGCTTTTCGCTTGGGAACAATCTTTCAATCGATTCAATTTGTTATTTACCCATATTTTATTTTTTTTATAGGAAACCAAGGCAAATTTAATCCTGGGTCTTTCGTAATTTTGCTGAGCTCTTTCGTCCCCACGAAGTTATGAACGCCGAGGCGAAGTTATGAAGCTGGAATAAGTTTACATTTTAATATTTCACTGATAAAATGTATGCAGGAGGATGTGGGAAATGATGGAGCTTGGACCTTGAGGGTCATCATCGTCCTCCATAACTTTCACCGCATGAGGCTGAGCAAATGCATGTGCTCTCCCAGTTTTAGTTATTTTACAAATAAAATGAGCTGGTAGACAGCTAATAACACCGGAGGTTTTCAGAAAGGATAACGTGATAGAACAACCTATAGCTGTATGCGCCATGCCCATATCTCCCGTAGTTGAATTTGCTCAACCAATTAGTACGTTTTCCTTTCTTTCCAAATTTTTAAGTTATTCGTTGTGAGTACGAATACGGGTTTTGTGACGGCCTACGTAGTGTCGATCTCAAATAAAGTTTGGTGATATTGACAATTCGTCTTACTTTACTTGAATAATACGCTGTGCTTTCATTTACTCAGAGCCCGAGTGAAAGTCGCCATGGCCAGAAGCTGGAGTTCAGTACATGCATTCGTGACCAGCAGTACCCCTGCTCTCGTCCAAGAATTTCTCTCACGCAAAATCAATTGCTTCACATGCTGTGTCCCATAAGTTTACCATAACGTGCTTCAGCCGGTTAACTCATCATCCAGATTGTTTAATTATTACGCTTGAGTTCCACGTAATACGTCAGATTGGATAGTGAAAACTGGGACAGTGAAGGTGACTGAAGAGGTTAGCGAACGTGATGCTGATGTAAGTAACTAAAGAGCAGGCGGTTTGCAGCAGACCTTGTATTCATTTTATGATTTATCATCGTTGTTGTTTTTAATAAACATAATAAACATCTCGGCGATTTGGACTGACTGAGAGGAGCACTGTGTTTTTTACAACATTTACATTATACTTATGCTTCGTTGGGTTGTTGTCATATGCCGCAATGCTGTACATACCACCGAGTGGTGGCACTAAAAAAAGCAAGTGTAAGTTTAATGCATTTCATCAAAATTTCATCGTTCTCAAATTATCTAGCCACGTAGACCCATTGTGGCCTTTGAACGTGACCTTACTGTACAACTGCAACAACCAGCAGAAATTGTAGCCACCAAACTCCAGAGAATTTAATACACTTTGCGAAGACTATTCCCCTCAAATTCGGTCATCTATATGACTGCATTCAGCCATCTAATGCATGCATGGACATGGATGACTAATTCCATTTGTTGATCTACCAGAAACTGGGTTAACTATCGACACATGAACATGAGAAATAAACTAGGAAGTCATGTCATTCAAATGATGATCCATTGATTCAGCCAACATTTGTTTATAAAATCACCGTAAAGAGGCTCTATAAGAAGAACTACTCATTTTCAAAGCGTCTCAGCCTAAGGAACACTCCACTGGAAATCCGACCGTCCCCAAAGCAATTAACTCACAAGGTGACGTTGACCCTTAACTCTAGTCCATCCTCAGATCGTTGGATAATGAAGGTACCATTGATACTGTAAGTCATTGTATTTTTTGGCTATCCGCATTCCGTGATTTCTTATTGGTCTGTCACTAATTCTCATTTTTTAATTCAGGCTGGTGGTGGCGATGGTAACTGTTCGCTTTTTTACTGCAGAAGCAGCTACCGACGACGTGGTTATCGTGAGTTGGCAAATTGTTCCAAATCTTAAATGTTTAAGAATACTATGGACTTATATTTAAAATATTAAAGGAGTGCCGTGGGAAGAACAACGGGGACTGCTGTGAAGGTGTTAATACTCCAGAAGACTGCACTATGTTTTGTAGTATTCCCCCAGGTATATGCGACTGGTATAATCCGCTTAAACCACATAAAGACTAAGATCAACCCTTTTCACTGGTCCAGCTCGTCCATATGACACTGTAATACAGACCATTAATTCATTACATAAACAATTAAAATTTGAATAGATCTGTGAAATCTTTGCATTAAAGAATTCATTTGAATGAATAAACAAAATTAATTCGTGATGACTAACTAAGAACAGTTTTGCAAGGCTGAATGACACTTTCCTGCTAAATTGTAATCAGAATATTACAGTTTCGTCGCTCATGTACAGAGAGAAGAGAGAGCCAAGCTTGTAGCCCAGCGTAACTTCTAGACCGCTTTATGTTATCAAATGACGAATAAAAATGGCGCAAATATGTTGTTAATAGCTTCATGGTCGATTCTATGTTCTCAGACACTTGCCGACTCTAAGTCAGAGTCACCCCCGAGAAAGTCTGGATCGGAGCGCGACCGGCATTCTCAGCGATCATGAAAGAACAGAATGTCCTGGACACTCTTTTAGAAGCAAGATTCTGCAAATTATGACTTGGAATCGACCATGAAGCGTCAAGGTCGATTCCAAGTCATAATTTAACTACTTACATTAACAACATTTTTTGGGACATTCCATTCTTCTTATAGAGCCTCTTTACGGTGATTGTATAAACAAATGTTGGCCGAATCAATGGATCATCATTTGAATGACATGACTTCATTGTTTATTTCTCATGTTCATGTGTCGAAAGTTAATCTAGTTCTTGGTAGATCAACAAATGGAATCAGTCATCTATGTTCATGTAATAGATGGCTGAATGCAGTCATATAGATGACCGAATTTGTGGATAATAGTCTTCACAAAATGTGTTAAATTCTCTGGAGTTTGGTAGCTACGATTTCGGTTTTTGCAGGTGTACAGTGAGGTCACGTGCAAAGGCCACAATGGGTCTGCGTGGCTGGATAATTTGAAAAAGATGAAATGTTGATAAAATGCGTTAAACTTACACGTGCTTTTTTAGTGCCGCAGCTCCGTGGTATGTAATTACATCATTGCGGCATATAACAACAACCAAAACTCCACAAAAGTATGTAAATGTTGTAAAAAAAGCAAACACAGTGCTCCTCTCAGTCAGTCCAAATCATGGAGATGGTTGATATATATTTATTAAAAACAACAACGACGATAAAAATTGTAAAATGATTACGAGGTCTGCTGCAAACCCTCTGCTCTTACGTTACATCATCATCAGTTTCGCTCACCTCTTCAGGCACCTTCACTGAATCTTGCTTCTCTCTATACATGAGCGACGAAAATGTAAACATCCTATTGCAATTTAGTACTTAAGTGTCATTCAGCCTTGCAAAACTGTTCTTAGTTAGTCATCACGAATTAATTTTGTTTATTCATTCAAATGAATTCTTTAATGCAATGATGTTACAGATCTATTCAAATTTAAATTGTTTGTGTATAATGAATTCATGATCTGTATTACAGTTTCATATGGACGAGCTGGAGCAGTGAAAAGGGTTGATCTTAGTCGTCATGCGGTTTATTCGGATTATACCAGTCGCATATACCTGGGGGAATATTACAAAACATACTGCAGTCTTCTGGATGAGTCCTAGATTCACAGCAGTCCCCGTTCTTCTTCCCAACGCATTTCTACAATATTTAAACATATTTCTACAGTATTCTTAAACATTTAAAATGTGGAACAATTTGCCAACTAACGTCATCCATCTCAAAATCGCCGGCAGTGGCTTCTGCAGTACAAAAGCGAACAGTTACCGTCGCCACCACCAGCCTGAATTAAAAAATGAGAATTAGTACAGACCAAAAAAAGAAATGACGGAATGTGGATAGTCTAAAAATACAAAAATACAATGACTTACAGCATCAATAGCACCTTCATTATCAAACGATCTGACGATGGACTATAGAGTCAAGGGTCAACGTCACCTTGTGATTTAATTGCTTTGGGGACGGTCGGATTTCCAGTGGAGTGTTCCTTAAGCTGAGACGCTTTGAAAATGAGTAGTTCTTCTTATAGAGCCTCTTTACGGTGATTGTATAAACAAATGTTGGCTGAATCAATGGATCATCATTTGAATGACATGACTTCCTAGTTTATTTCTCATGTTCATGTGTCGATAGTTAACCCAGTTCCTGGTAGATCAACAAACGGAATCAGTCATCTATGTTCATGCAATAGATGGCTGAATGCAGTCATATAGATGACCGAATTTGAGAGTAATAGCAAAGTGTGTCAGACTCTCTGGAGTTTGATGGCTACAATTTCTGCTGGTTGTTGCAGGTGTACAGTAAGGTCACGTGCAAAGGCCACAATGGGTCTGCGTGGCTGGATAATTTGAAAACGATGAAATGTTGATAAATGCATTAAACTTACACGTACTTTTTTTTATTGCCGCCGCTCGGTGGTATGTACATCATTGCGGCATATGACAATAACCCAACGCCGCAAAAGTATGTTAAATGTTGTAAAAAAAACTGTTGTGCTCCTCTCAGTCAGTCCAAATCGCCGAGATGGTTATTATGTTTATTAAAAACAACAACGACGTAAAAACTTGTAAAATGAATACAAGGTCTGCTGCAATCCGCCTGCTCTTTAGTTACTTACATCAGCATCTGTTTTGCTCACCTCTTCAGTCACCTTCACTGTCCCATTTTTCACTAGCCATAAACATTTTACGTGTTACGTGGAACCCAAGCGGAATAAACAGTCTGGATGATGAGTTAACCGGCTGAAGCA
>JAQIWI010001653.1:0-15340 GCA_034698825.1 Deuterosminthurus bicinctus
AGATCTGCAATTAAATTATCTTCAAAATGAGCTATGTTACACAAAAATCGGTTCAATCGGTTACTGCTGTAGGGGGGGGAGAAAGGTGTTCTGCGGGACCCTGTGTATTCATTAATCGCGGGGGCACAAGTACACTCAAGAGGTGCCCTCAGTTAGCGAGTGGAGAATGAATATTCGAGTGAGCTCATATGTCGATGAATATTCGAGTGATGTCATACGTCGATGAATATTCGAGTGACGTCATACGTCGATGAATATTCGAGTGAGCTCATATGTCGATGAATATTCGAGTGAGGTCATACGTCGATGAATATTCGAGTGAGCTCATATGTCGATGAATATTCGAATGTACCAAAGGTTAAATGATCGGGAAATCTGGAAACTGTGGGCGAGGGATATATGCGAATTTGGTACGGATGAATGCCCTAGAGTACCAGTTTTCTGTGAAGCTCAGTCCTTCGATATATGCGCAAGCCCAATCATGAGTTTTCCAAAGTGAACTCAGCAAACTCTTTGCACGTGAGCTTACATTTCTGAGGAGCTCCAGGGTATAAAATTACTGCTCCCTGCGAAATACTGAAAATGGCTTCAAGCTGTACTGTTTTTCACCCCAAAAACTCTCGCCAGAATTTAACGCCTAGAATATCTCAGTATACTTGTTAGTCATGCCTTAATCAAAATACGCTCGAGTGGAACGAACAAGGCTGCTTTACTTTCTCAGAGATCTTTGTACGCATTCCGATCATCCTAAAAGGGAAGTCTTGCGCAAAGCGGTCGAAATTAATATTCCAAGCTGGTTGCGTAAAATAGCATTTGAACTTACAGGAAGGATTTTCTTGTGAAAATGAAAAGCTTCTTGAGGGGCTTAAGGGTCACCTCCTCTGTTGCAATACGTCTGTCGGTAATTATTGCAAAATACTGTAGATAATATGAGGACAGGACTTGGTCTGAAAATTTGACTGCCTGTTGGTAGATTTATAATATTTCCAAGATATGTGCAGAAAATGATTACTAAAACGTTGGAGATTTTTAGACAGTGGATTAACAGGGTGAAACTTTGAGGAGTTTCTTCCACACCGTTCTACATGCTCTCACAACTTGCCTAGAGTTGACACTTTAGCCAGTTTGAGCAAATTGTGAGGGAAATTGAGCAGCCATGTCGACAGCATACGCAGTCTATGCCACTGTAAAGCATTGTGAGATTGCTGAACATGAGCTGTTCCCAAGATTGATTTTTTTAGTGCTCTTAATTGCAAAGTTTGTTTTGCTCCCGGCTCTACTTTTTCCCCACCTGCCACATCCAAGTTATAGTAGAAGATTCTCGGAAATTTACATGCGTTGTGTCATCAAACACTAGCGCAATGATTCTCCTTTTTCCAGTATAGGGAAAAAGATTTTTGTAAGGGGAACATGTCAGTATAAATAATCACTGTCTCTGTGCATTAGAAGAACCTCTTTTAGTTTCTTCCGCCATAGTAAGAAGAAAAAATAGCCTCTAAGCTCAAGGTATGTGTTGAGGTGTCAAGAGCTTGTGTGATGAAGTCCTTAATACGTGCTCCGGTACAAAGGGAAAGGATTTAGAAAGCATTAAAATTAGAAGCTTCTGAATGTTACGCAAATACTCACTCTTTTTTAACAAGATGATACAAGGGTCATGAGAAGGAGGAGGTAGAAAAATTCTTAAACAAGCAAGCTTTAACTTGAAGTAAGAAAGGCAGGAATTAGAACGTTAAAATGTTTTTTACCTCGACGGGTTGAAAAGGATTTAAAATTTCCCTAAAATACTCTCCAACGCTTTGTTACGTCCGTCAGAACTGGCATCAAAAGGGGGAGCTAGTATCCAAATGAACCAGCAAGTGTGATGAGTGTGGTACTAACATTTTCACCCCATTGATGTGGAATTGAATTCAGTTAGTTGTCTCATATGTATATGATATGGCCCTCTGGGACCTTTTACATCTGATGTTACTGGATTAGAGGAAGGCAATAATATGATGAAATCCACGGATTCTACGTGGTTTCTTTGTAAACAAACTGTATTTTTGTTCTTACGCTAGAACTTGATGTGAGTGTAGAAGTTGGACCTTCAAATATTATCTACATTCCTTGAAAAGTGTGATTTCATCAGCCATGGCCTGTGTTATTCTTGTATGCAGATTGCATGTGCCTTAATGTTGGCTTGGCTTGCATGCCGCACGTAGTTGAATACTTAAGGTCCATTAGGGAAAGATAAGACAGTGGAAAGTCGTGTAGACCAGACTACTCTTTCCTCCATAAGGCAAACGAGGGTTAGCATTATTTATGGTCGTGGGGAAAGCGGAAGAGCATCCACCACAGGACTCCATCCATCGACAAGGAAAAGAAGAGGAGGTATAATTATGAATTTCCTTTATCAATTCTAAAGAAGAAAATTTACATAGGAATGCTCCGTCCAAGTCTCGCCCTTATAGTCAAGCTTTATGTGTAGCATAAAAATGAAGACTCGCGGGGATGTCATAGTGGCAAGGTGGAGAAGTTTATAGGATCTTCCCCTCATGATAACCCATTGCGAAACGTAGCCGTTACAAAATTTTGTGCATTCAATGGGTCGTGACTTGATCTGCAGTCAACAAGATTTCGTGGTGAGCAATTAAGTCGATTGTACAACAGTTCGTCAAAGGCTCAGTTGCCCGAGTAACTGTTGCCACTCTGAACAATGGGCCAAAGACAGTTACCCGAATCACCGTCGGCCATCCGGTTTCGGGCAATAGTCGTCGGTCAACTGTCGATTTTCTCGGGTAACTGTCTTCGGCCAATTGTTAGGGGGGCAATAATTACCGAGGAAGTTGTGTCTTCGACCAACTTTTTTACAATCGTAAATGCACGAATGGAGAATTTTACGTAGTTTCCGCCCAACTCTTCTCCCCTCTTCTCTCTTACATCCAGTTCTTTTTTCACCATACACCAAGAGGTTCCTTACACGCGAAGATCGATTTGATCCTTGACTTTGTGACAGTCGCGTTATTCTCTCCAACTTGTGTCATTACTAAAACTTTAATTTTTCAAAGTACACTTTCTTCATCCAGTTTTCTCGTTTTCACACACAAAAACCTTTAAAAATAGAAGGGAAAGAAAATCGCATTGGAGCCTAGTCGCCAACATGCTGCTAGATATAGGGTTGAAAATATCTAAGAACTGTTCGTCGTTGTACATCTTTCGTCTTCAAACATGGCACGCATTTGGCACAAGGTTGGCTAAAGAAGATGAAAGCAGAGAGTGATAAAGAGAAAGTGTAAGATGCTTGAATATCATCCGTTACTATTGTAGTGCAGACAACATTCAACCACAGTCACTCCACTTTTTCTATATTGCTACTAATGATAGGACAGGGATTCCCCTACAGGCTTTTTCGGCGGCAACACCCAATGCCTAATTAGGATTGAGATATTACTTTACTCCTTTAATAAAAAAAATCCTTTAATTTGTTCTTTGTGTTCATTATGTTCTTATTTCGTGCATTCAGTAATGTAGATTCCCCCGAGTTTAGTCTAAGGACTTATTCACGACGCTTTTTAGCGTGGGTGTGGACGAATACGGAAGAGAAGAGCTGTGACAGAACGGTAGAAATCATTTAGTGAACCTTTATATTTCAATATAGATAAAGCAACAGCGGAAACTGTCAAGCTTGTAGTGACATTAAGTCTCTATCTTGTTTCTAAACTTTCCCTGCTTGAACTTCTGGGAATCATTACCAGCCGTTCCCTTCGTCTTTAACCACGTTCCCATTAGCAGAATAAGAGAGGATCTGTCTTCACTTTGATATACTACAATAGTGAGAGAGTCGGATGAGTCTTCTGTGTACGTGCCTCCAAGGTATACACAGCTGAAAACTTAGGTACTCAACAAGACTCAATCCCACGCACGAAAATCTACGCCGTCATCAATTTAAACAGTCTTAAGAGATCAAGTGGCCGAATAAAGGTGATCCCAGGTCTTTGGACCTCTCAGATACCTTGCTTGCGCTCAATCCATCCACTGAACGAATTCTAAAAATCCATTATACAACTTGACAGTATAGGCAAAATTCCGTCAGGCTGTGCCTTTTTTAAATGAGCAACGATGAGAATTTTCATTATTTAATATCAGAGTTCGTTACCCACCAGGTTACCCTATGTAACTTGTGATACTTCCATCCAGGATTATGGTTTTCTAATTGAATAAATGATTGGAATGTGATGCGTTCTGTCTACCATAATATTGAGTTGAATGCTCTCCTATCCCATTACAGCTATTTTCCGTGCCTGAATGTAAATTTGCGTTGTACATTATGGAAGCTCGAGAAGCACCCTATCCTAATAATCAATATTACCAGTACTCAAGCTTCCATTATCTTATTATGGTAATGTTGCGTTGCTTCCCGCAGAAAGAAAGAGAGGGAGAGGAGAGCTAGTCGGAACTCTAGGGCTATCATTGCACAATATAGTCGTGGCTGCGTACTGCGGTTCCATCAGGCTCACACCCGTGGTACAATTAGGCGATACATGATAACCATGGCGTAAGGGCTACATACTACGGAAGTATCTCACGCAGAGAAGAATTAAGTAATGGGGAAGTTCCAGACTGTAACAAATGGCTGAGTAGCAAGGTTATAATGGGAGCTATTCGAGCAGCATATTGGGGGAAAGGGGGAAAGGTACTACTACCTTTTCTGCCAGTGACTCCATCCGCATCTCTCAGGCCTCTTTTGAAAGCCATTCAAACTTTCACCGGTACTCTCTATTAAACCATCGCCAACAGATGGCGCACACACGATATGAACATGATGCCTACCTTCGCTGCATTCCTGTTGATCACACTCGAATCGTGTGAGACTCCAGAAAACAGTTTCAGTTTTAATCTGTTCTGACATCAAATGAAGTTGGAGTTTTTGCTGGAGAGAACAACATTCATTGTGTAAAAAGTGTAATGAATAAAGAACAAAGAGATGCTGGCTTAAGCGTAGCTGAAGGATGAAAACTAATTTAATTTGGTCAAGGGAAACATGGGACAGAATGCAATTACAATGGTGATCAAAGCGAGAGAATGGGTTTGAAGATTGAAGTAAATAGTAGGAGGTACATTTAATGTTACAGAACAGCAGAGGGACGACCAAGAAAGCCTTTGTTTGATATCAACGGCTAGGGACAATGGAAGTGATCGAGTTGAGATGGGATATTGTGGTTGCGATCAACGCCGAGAGAATACCAAGACCTGGATACAGTATACAAAGTGAACATAGAAAAGTTGTAACAGTTCACGATGAAAATTGAGGATACAGTGAAGCGACTTCGAAGTTCTCGTGCTTCATTTCAGCGTCAACTCTTTATAGGTGGCAACCGTTCCTGGCGTAGATAATTCCTACTACGTTACTTTCTTAGTTCACAGGTCTTAAAAATTATCTTACACTCATAAGCAGCGAAAAAAAGTATTATGCTCTGTAAACTCTAATGAGAATAATAGTAAACGTTCTGTATCCTAAGGGGCATGTTTCCTTTCAGTACTAATTTGACTCAGGGGAGTACAAAGTTTTAAATTTTCAAAATTGTCCAAAGTTCTTCTACATGAAAGAAGCTCTGTAGAGTGTAGAGAGCTAGACAACTGTACAACTTAACAGAAACAACCAATATGATTCGCAAGTACACACATTATAATTCATCCCATGCCCAGGCCACAACTTTGTTATTTTTTTGCTGACGACTATACACATAGTTTCTCTCGCTGCATTATAAGTTAATATTTTAGTTGCTGTTGAATCATGTTACATGGACGGACATCTGTCTCACCAATACATCGATCTTATTTCTTCTAGTACCCAATGAAGTACTGCGTACAGCCCTCATCAAGAAACGAACCTTATCGTTTGAATCCATTCTGCGCTCTCGCCTTAACGTTCTTGAAGGAGCCCCGAATCAGTTTGACTGCTGTACTTATAAGAATAAGAATTACCAATTCACAAGTCCTCTCGTGTCGTAATGGTCGATCGTAACATTCAAAATTGTAGCTAATTTGAAACTTTGAGCAGACAACAGCTGACCTTGTTCGCAGGGAAAGAGCCTGAAAGGGAAAGTTGCGATTGGGGGCTCACGAAAGTAACCATAATGAAAGGCATCATGTGCAACCAGTTTGGAACCAACGCCTTCGCCGACACCTTGAATATGTTTGAAAAGTCTAGGATAGAGTGCATGCGCAACGAATTTACTTGGGGTGAAACAGAACGATTTAATGGTACAATGCCTCGATCTCAGGACGCTTGCATTCCCATAATCTGTCATATTAGACCTACACGAGCTAATTACTCGATGTCACAAGCTCAAGTGAGAGTAATTCATCTCTCTCCTAAACTCCTCTCTTCCTTCTCACTCTCCGTCGTCCCCACTCTGCACGTTTCCCTATATTCCCACAGGAACAGATGGAAATGTACAGAGTACGCGTTAGTAGAGATTTTAGACCCCACCGACAAACATTACGGTCGACACTAATATTTCCCCGTCCTTCGTTTAGTCTTAGCGTTAGCGCACATTGCAAAATGCTCTGATGCACAAATGACACTACTAACTCACACGCTATCCTCATCTTCACAGAACTTTAAATTAACACCTGAGGTCATACTGAATTCAAATTTGTTATAAAATATCGGTTTAGACCTCCTTTATCGTTTTTTAACTTGAAAATTTCAGATATATACCTTTTTTAAAACATAAATTAAGTTGAATTACTGAGAGTTTTAAAGATCTAACAACTAAAACTGAATGAAAATTATCAGAAAATATTTGTCGGTCCCTATCCGATAAAGTGCAGCACGTAATAATTCCAAACGTCAACTATAACAAATAAAATTATTTCGCATCGAATAATTGACGATGTAAAATATCTGCATTTTGCAGTGTATTCAGTTAATAAATTTTATCAGCCAAAATAATTTGCACAACTAGTAAACATAAACACTAAATTGGAGCTAATTTGGAACATTTGCTGATACTTGTTTCCACTAAAATAATGCAGTAAGTTATAGCTTAAATGGAATTTGAAATACTTTGGGTTGGTTCGTTTTTTAGTACACTAAGCATAGGCAATCAGGGTAGGTAATAGCGTACGAAAGAGATTGCGCTACGATAAACATTCAGTGAAAGTTCGGTGGGCGTATCCCGTTTTGCGCGAGAATCAAATTCGTGCATCGCGTACTGTTGACCGGCGGTTGCCCAAAACCTCTACGTTCCCCCAAACAAAGCCTCTCTTTATCACCACCGTTTCTGTACCCTTTATGAATACTACGAGCGGAACCAAGAACGAAGACGTCTTATGGCCGATTCACATATAAGAAACATTTCAACTTTTAAGCTAGGCGTCCACGAGCAAACTTTCCGTGAAAGAAATCATGAAAAAGTAAAATACGTCTTGCGAGCAAGATTTCTTGCACGCGAAATAAACCAATCTCTTTTTATTTCACGTGAAATAAACCGATCCCTTTTTATTTCACGTGAAATGAAATACCAGTGGCTGTGATTGGCCCACATCGGTATCCCGCGCGCAGCACCGACTTTCTATGGCGTTATGTATACATTTCTATGGCTCGCGAAATTTATTTCGCGATGTAGTATTTTCTGCATTGTGAATCCGAATGCTGAAAGTGTTTCACGCAATTTTTATTGCAAGAAAACTTTCAGCAATATTGTTTATAAGTAAAACCGTCATTACACGCGGCACTGTGGTGCCGTGTTACATAGTGGTCCACTAATTTTCCAGACACGCACATTTCCTACGAGCGTACGCAGTGATGAACGCCTTGGAAAGTCAGTGAAATGGGGCTTGTGTGAAATCGCTTACAGGCAGTGCCCTTCATGGCATATTTTTCATGCTTTCAGTCGTACTGCTTGTTTGATTAATGAAATCACGAGGATGCTACGTCCCTTCCTCCCAGGTTTGAGGTAGGAAGGGATGTAGCAAGACAACTGGAAAGTTTGATTTCAAATTAGCAAATGAGGCGTCAACGGCCAACTTCTTGAATCGACGGATGAAGAGCGAATCTGCTTTCCACCTGCCAACTACCCAGCTGTAACAATAGAATGAGATGAAAGAACGAGTTTACTAGGACTAGAATAGCTGTATTCGGACTCCAATATCCCTCGTGTATGCCGGGAAGTCCACGGTTGAAACAAGGGTTTTTCCTACTTTCTCTCATTCTCGTTTGGCATCCTACCGACTTGCATGAAGAAATTAGGTCGCAAGTTCGAATGAAGAGTCCATACGTAAAACGATGCAAAAAGAAGTCAAACGTCTTGATACATGTGAACCTCCTGACTGTTTGTGATTTTTTCGCTAAATCCTTCAAAGGCTAGACACTACAGCCTTCATGACGACTGGCTTAAATTTACTGCATTAGTAATTACAAACCCACACATGGCATGGCCGACCTAATTATCTGCTCCACGGAGCTTCACACATGCACACACCATCTCACTGTTTCTCTCACAGCGACCCGATTTCCTCTGTAATTAACGTAGTCAAGTGTAGCCTTGCTTACTTTCGCCGTAGTCTTTTCGAGGCTGCCTGCCAACTTTCTCCACACCAATGTTAATCATTTGGAACGAATAAAGCCACAATCCTCCACTATTCTCCTTAAAATTCCATTAGATTCTGCACACTTTTCCCGAATACGACAGGCCTAACTGTGTTGAGTAACAGTGCGAACGGGAGTTCTCATTGATTTCCATTCTTTAGTTTTACAATTATCAATGTTTACAATAATGATTCACCAAAGGAAAGCCTGAAATCCGAAAAACGCAATGACGCATACGACCACCAAATTTTCCAGAATTGCAGAAACGCATGTCCCGCTTGTATTAAGCAGCACTAAACGTGTGTATTTAAAGTGGTCTAAAACAACTGTTCGTCTGCATTTGTGTACCTGAGGTACCTCTCTGCAGAGCAGTTCCTGGAGAGATTTCCCTCTTCATGTAAATTCATTGTCGTCCCTTACCATCATTTATTCTACAATTACGGCAGATTTTTGGGTTATTAGATCCTAACTGTGGCTACTTTAGTGTCTAGGATAATAAGGACTTCGATATATGGTCATGCATTACAAAACTTATTTTATACGATATAAAATGAAACACAATGTTACTTGGCATGGCAATGTAAAGAAAAAACGCAAACAAAAACGTATCTAAATTGTGGTACGATTTTAGCTATTCTTATCGAAGTATTTCTACTTATTTTACTGTTTGTATGGACTGAGTCCATATAGCCTTATAGTTGCTGTTGCTGTATCGTATATTTCTCAAATTTCTGGCATTGGCCATAACTGAATTCATATTCTGAATATTTATCCAAGAATCTTTTATGGGCGAATTATTCCTTATTTAAATGACCACCTGTGCCATTCTGATTACTATTACCATCTCCTACGTGTTTCAGTGATATTAAACGGTGGACTCTATGGTGCTTTATCTTGGGAATCACCCCATTTCATATATTTCCATCCATGATTATTGCATAAGCGTGATGTGGGTAGACTGCCTAATCTATACATGAGTAATTATACAGAGTGCGAGACCACAAATATTCCCACCTCATTATTCCCCCTTTCGACTACGACGTCGGTGGAGGTGGCTCTTGTCCATGCTCTGACCCATTCCCAAGTAGTCCCCCCGACCACAGTAGTAGTGGATACGTCCTCTGGCTAGTGCTGGGAGTTCATGGCGGAATCATCTCATAGGTCGAGGGGTCCACCAGATCATTTTGATCGTACAGAGCGAATATAAATGAACCTTTGCACTCTCCCTCTCCGGAGAAGGACTGTCACCGGTCCAGGCTCGACGATTGTCAGCCTTCTTCACTGAACAAGATCAGTTGTAACAGAGCCACAACCACCTCCTCTCCTAGGCGCTTTACCCAACACATTCAAGAGCCAAAAACGTCTTAAATCAAAGACTGCCTGCGGAAATATGTGAAAAAACATGACATTGTGATCATTTACGGTCACTGCTGTATTTGAAAAGAGTAATAAATGATTCAGCAATTACTGGTCAAGCGCAAATTTTATTTTACATTTCTTTTACGCCTGTTCTGGGAAGAATTCAAGCTAAATTCAGTCTATAACTTTGGAACCTGAGCAGTTAAGCTGTCGATCTAAAGAAATCAGAGTATCTATCCACTTATGTGACCGAATCAAATCAAATGCTAGGCTGTAAACAGCAAGTAATACAATGTTGTTACTTTTTATTACTGCAAGAACAGTACGTTCTCTCCTACGAGTAGACTGTGCGAACGGCTGAAAAACGTCTTGCACACATGAATTCGCTCGTCAATTTCTCTTACTCATCATCCTCATAATGTCTTGTAGCAATTCATCCAGTTCCCAATATCTGAACTATTATGAACACAGATTATCAATCCTGAAGTGTTTTGAGCTCAAATCGTCTTGAATGACTTGAAACATTGAAGCGCATTTGAACACAAGTGAGAAAACAGCTCGTGGGAAATGTACTGGGCAACGGATGTGAGCGTACATACTTTTCACCTACGGCTGCTTGGAATGTATACGAGCTTTAAAATACGATTGAAAATTAGCAATCTACTGAAGCTGTGGGCACTACGATTATTCAAGGTATAACACGTCAGGATCCGTCGGGTCCAACCATATTTCGTTGGAAACAACACATTTTTCTTGTATTTGACTTGAATTACCCAGTTTGAGCTATTATTGCTTCCTTGCATGCCTATAAATACAGCTGTTATTTTCATGGACGTAAGAAATTCTCCAGCAAAAGTGACAATTCTTTTCCCTTCGACAAGCCAGATTTACATTTACGATCGCCTTCTTCTCTCCTCAAAAGAACGGAAAGGATGCATGAAGCTCAAGCCGCTGAGAGACAGTCATGCAAATAAGCTTAGGTGTGAATTCATACGCATTATTACACATAATTTAAACTTTCAATTCCACCATTGAGGGCTTTCCATGTTTCCGTCTGCATTTGAATTAGTAGCCTGCACGTCTAGTGCAGCACGTGTCGGAATTTTGCAGTGGCATACTTCCATTCCAATTGTGTGGATATTTTGACCTATCTATGGGAGTAATAAACCTAGTCGTATATTCTTAGCCAATGATATTGTGAGCTGAATGTGAAGAAGAAGGAAATAAATTGCTTTCATAAATCCTCCAAATGGTCTGTGGAAATCGCTCGTTCTGATCAATGCAGTTTCGCACCTTTCATACAACTGCAGGATTACTACATGGTTTATGAGTCAGAGTCTGGAAATAGATTTTCTTTCAGCTTTGCCGTACTTTCAACCACAGCATCCCAATACAACAGAGTTCTTGGAAGCTTCTTTCTCCAAATTCGTGTGGAAAATGTGAGGATTTAAGACTGGATGCCGTTGGAATAGTTAGCACCCCTGAAGGATCATGTAATGACATACATTGTGTGTGAGTCTCCATGTCGAGGTGTGCACTGGCTCCGAAGCCT
Source organism: Deuterosminthurus bicinctus (assembly GCA_034698825.1). Lineage (NCBI taxonomy): Eukaryota > Metazoa > Arthropoda > Collembola > Symphypleona > Bourletiellidae > Deuterosminthurus > Deuterosminthurus bicinctus. Next base: position 11,487 of record JAQIWI010001653.1, read on the forward strand.
CATCTATTCTCCTAATAATTACCATAGAAATGAAGGAGCTACAACGACGTATTGAGAGCTCCAGGTTAGAATTTACAATCTAACACTACCCATCCTTGATTCAATGAATAATTTTAAGTCCACGTATGAACAAAGGCCAAAAATTCATCTCGATATGGCAACTTGTGAACTCTTCCGGTACTAGACAATGTGAATCAGTGAGAAATGACCTCATTTGTAGTTAAAATGTATCGTGGAACGAGCGGGTTTAGATTTTATGGTCGTCTACGTGCATGCCTTCGATCTATAGAAGATGCTACGGGCACAAGCCTGATGATATGACTTCATTTTAATAATCATTTATATATCACGATACTCCTATTTTTAGAAACACGTACAAACAGATGCAATCCCACGAAAGGGCAATCTGCACATGATACAGTCACCTCACGATGCTGAAATCGAACATGAGCCATAAGAAAATTTCAAAACGACGAAACTTAAAAAATGGCTCAAGACGAGTCTCACGACAAAACGGCTGAAAAAGGAAAGATTTATTTCTGTCCGTTTACCCTACGGATAGAAAGTATTGAAGCTTCCTCACCGCGTTTCCTGTTTCGAGTGACTGCGTGAATTCTCCACCGTGACTGATTCGCTAGGAAGAGGAGCACTCTGCCAAAATCTGATTGTACTGCCACATCGGAAATAAGTAAGTACCTGGCGACTGCAATGCTTTATGTGAGTGATTGTTATCTTACTTCCTTTCTGGAAACCATTCAGATTTCGCAAGGATCTCAGTGGACAACATTCAGATTTACATATAACTTGCATTGTACCCTTGTGCTTACGTACCCAGGTAAGATACATATATGCACATGATTCTTCATTTTCGAAGATATGGAGGTTCAGAAATGGGGTAGGGAGCGAGACAGTATGTACCAAAACCTTGGCATTTAATGGTGCTTTAATAACTCTGCGCTTTTGCTCCATAAAACTGTCGGATTCTTGCCTCTAGTCTCATCCCCTCCATTCCATGGAGCGTAGAAAATGAATAGAAGCATAGAAAATGGGATAGAAAATAGATCACTGAACATACAGTGTTTTATTTGGAGAGAGAGGGAAAAATATGCGTACTCGTAAAATGGATTCCATTGTAGACTTGACCTTGGTTTGCTGCATCTTTTCTACTGCCTATTGCTTCTCGTCGTGAAATGAATCGCTTGCATTCAGGCGTGGGATGTATCGCCAGCCTTCCACAAGAGCTTCTTTTTAGGAATATGTGCCTAATCATGCGCATCTCTATCCTTTCTCGTCACAGATTTTGTAGCATTAGAATGCGAAGTAATTCCAAGCGTGTCATCATTGGCCGAATTATTGGATCAGTAACGAACGCCATTTCTCAGGCTCTGTGTTATATTCACAGATGGAATCGCTGAGACATGGAATCGCTAATGTAATCAAGATAGGACTATATAATATCATAATTGCAATTGGCTTCCGCATTACCAATGCAAAGGCTAATTATTGTTTGCCCGCGTCATGTCGTAAGGGTCACGAGACCTTAATGAAAGCTGCGCGAAATGAGTAAGGGAAAACCTCTTACCTTCCATGATGGCATTAAAAGTCCATGAGTGGATTCGCCATGTTGTGTTTTGGTCGTTGAACTTGTCGCTCCATAGTTCTGCATATGTCCACTGAGGATTTTTTGCGTGTACGAGCTACCAGCCTGGTATGCGGAGCAGCTGAGCTTCATCTTCTTGCGCTATCCTGCATGAATAAATGTTTCAACAAATTAGAAGACTTTCACAAGTCGATTCCAAAAGCCTCCCTATACCACCTCAGAATGATATGCTACAGTTCCCTGCCCTTTACATTCATAGAGCCGAGACATAATGTAATAATTACACTACCAAAGTCAACATTTAAAGCAGTACGACAGCAGAATTACAAAGGCATAGTCCTAGATCATTGTTAAGCATTTAGGGTAACTCAATGCCATAGGACAAGCTGTTGACTGTGCTCATCACATTAAATTTAAAATGCCAGCATGCAGAGACATGTTGGACAGCCAGACTTGTAGCACTGGCGTATAATTAGTAGGGGGAAAGTATTTTCACAATCTCATGTATTACGGTTTGCCAAGGTCTTTTATGTATTCGAGTACGTTAAATTAAAGGCTACTGTGTACTGCCGAGTGAAGAGTAAAATAATTGAAGTACTTTTTCTACCGTCTAAGTAATGAATGGCACTGCACGATAGGTAAGAGACGAAGTGGGTAAGCATTCAATCGGGCAACATCATTAGAGTCTATACTGCTAGTATCTTTGATTTTCACTTTTACAGTGCAAAACTTTACTATCGATAGCTGTTTCTCTCCAATTTTTCTATGAGTATTGATACAGTCAAAGTGCTGAAGTACTGAATTTCTTGACAGCTGTGTTAATTCCAATCTCCCAAGGCAAATCTTGGACAAGTGCTTTGAGCGTTTAGGCTTCGGCTGCCAGGCTTAAGGAGGCGGAAAGAGATTCGGTTCTGCAGTTCTGCTGTTGGCATTCATTTAGTAGGCAAAGGAGCTCCAAAGCAGGGCGGGTGACCGTCCTTTTCCAGAGAAGGAGAGTGCAAATTTTACTTCTCTCGCCTTATAAGTACTGATGATGAAGCACTCTTGTTACAGTCGGACCTGTGAGACGCCGCCACGGAAGGTCACCACTAGCCACCCATAAATACTGAGGTGGGGGGGGGGGGTGCATGGAAACGAGTCAGAGCCACCACTACCACCAACGCCGGAGTCACATGAGGGAACATGTAGATGATAATATTTGTAATTTCATACTCTGTAACTGAACTTATAGTTTAAAGCAAACATTTGTGTTCAAACATAGTGAAGGTGCAAGACCTTAGTAAATACTCGTAGGGGTCACGATTATATTATCTATTAATATTTACTATTTTATTATTAAGTCGCCTGGCATGGTTTGTACAGGGTTCCTTATAACCTTTCCCCCCCCCACCTACAGCAATAACCACTGAACCGATTTTCGTTCAATATAGCTTATTTTAAAGATAATTTAATTGCGAATCTCCTCCAATTTAAAATTTTCAAATCGGTGCAAAGAAAGCGAAACGGCAGGTAAAAATGTGGAGAAAGGTCGAATGCGGGACCCTGTATAAGCTTGCCTGATCTCTTGATTATTTAGCCAAGAATAATAATGAAGGTAAGAAATTCCGGCCATATTACCGCAGCATTCCATGGACCAATGAATATCATTGTATGATTCGCATTTTGAATAAAGTACAGTTGTGGACATCTAGTATTTCCCGGTTGCTCAACATGTTTTGCAACGTACTGATGGACAGCATTAGCTAAGTTGCGTCTCATACACAATTATGGTTCAGTCAGACCCACTATTGAATTATTTCGCACGAGCCGGAAATTGTTTGTCCGGATCTTGCTTACCTCATATCCCACTCTTGCTGCTGGTAAAAGTGTCAAAATTTACGAACACTTGGGTCAATGAGCATATTCAAATCCAGTAGCTAACTCATGCGTAATCAACTATTAATTGAACCGGATGCAATCAAGAGGACGGCCATAGAAGATGATTATCAGGGATGTTGGATATATCTACTTAAAAGCATGGGCCTCACTGAAGTTGAGGATGTATTTTGGAAAAGAGGCAAAATTAGAAGGAAGAAGGATGATGATCATTTAAATCAGATTTCCAGGCTAGAGGCTCTTTCACTCTACATGTATATTATTACTACGTATTGCAGTCCTACTATGTGACTGCCTTGAAATTAAGTCTTACACTTACACAATTCAATTTTTAGCTTTTACCGCCTCCGTGGGGTTTGCCTATTACTAAACCTCACAT
>JAQIWI010001654.1:0-15339 GCA_034698825.1 Deuterosminthurus bicinctus
GAATGCTGTAATTAAATTACATAAGGTTTAAGTATGAAATCAATATTTGATGGATAAATCGATCAAGACACAATAAAATTCAGTAGCCACTCAAGTCTTTTATTATTATTTGCTGATGCCTTAACGAGTGTAAGCTTATTTGCAAACCGGCTTTTATGTGCAAAAAATTTCCAAGGTGCGTTTAGTTTTGGAGGACGTGTGTGTGAGAATTTTTCCCTATGAAATAAATTGATGGGTAGCTTTTAATCGGATCCATGTGGTCGTTGTTATTCACAGCCACTTCAACATTTGGGTTTCAATCAGACGGATTAAGTAGTAAAGCGATAATGATGAAAATCATTGAGCTTGTGTGTTTCAGAAGACTATGCAGAGAGAGAGAGAGGACTTTTATGGCGAATTTTATGAGACAGTCTGGATCTTGAGGGATTTGCACACAGCGTTTAATTTATGAGCTGTAGCTTGCAGCAGGGAGGACTTAGACAAAGGAAAGAGACTACAGTTAGATAAGGCGATTGGACTTGTATTGGATCGATAATGTCCATTACTTAATTATGATTTGGTAAACAGTGAGACGAAGGAGTAGGAGGTTTTATGATGGTGATCACTCTTGTATTTACTTCAACGCTCCTGATACCATTAAAGGTTATGACCATGGGCGATCCCGGATAGCTCATTATTGGCAAACTTGAATTTGTGTGTGTTCCCTTTTTTTCTTCACTCCTTCCTTCGTCATTATATTAAAAGTCTTTCGCGAAAACAAAAAAAACTTATACTATAAACTGTTTCTTCGTAGTTTAAAAGTTATGTATACAACTCTGCTCGCGTAGTACATGAATCTTGTATGGTAGTAGGACGGGGATTTTATGACTGCGATGAATCCACCATGTTTATACTCCGTTTCCCCTTTAATACATTTTCTAGGAAAAATTTGTGACTGCTTTAATGAATCCATTCTTCCAATTCACTCCGTGCTTTTGCTTGAGTGAATGGAGAGAGGAGAAGTAGTTCAGTACTTACACTCCCCGTTTTAATTGTTTTTCTCTGCTTGCTCGAGAGCCATCATAATTAATCACACGGGGGAAGTTATGAGTAAAGACTCTGAAAATGAACTCCGCCTACCAAATTCTGCAATTAATAAATAACTTTTCCAACATACACAGTTGGCACAAACGACTTTTTGCAGGGAACGAGGAGGAAATCATGCGAGGTTGAGACTGTTTCAAGTGTTTTGCACTTGCTATGGCTTCAGCGCAATGGTCGTGGTTTACCATTGCCACATGGCGGCGGACGCGGAGCTTTATGAGAGGTACACCGCTGAAGGCTGTTGTGCTCATGCCATCATCCTGTTTTATTATTTGGTCGTGAGACACACATCACAGTGACATACTGGTGGGTTTTAAATCCTTCTGACCTCGTAAGTACTTGGATGACCGGGATTTGTTGGCCATTTTTGCTATGGTAACGGGTAGCGTAGACTCATCTATGGATTTTGAGATAGTTTGACGCCGTTTGCAAAACGCTTTAAATACTCGTTATATGCGGGGCGTAATTACCTTGACCTTCTGTTCTACTGTATATAGTCATAGTCTGACATGAAAAGGACTTCATTTTCTTCGTTTCAGTTTCCACAGAACTTTGGAAGTTCCAGTGTCCAGTCGAAGGCAATAAATACAAGCCTAGTTAGCAAACACGCAAGGAAGGGTGTTGGGGAATCATGTAGGAACACCATTCACGTTTGAATGAATGCAATAAAATGATGAATATTCGAGTAAAATTTACAGTCTGGATTTGATAATGGGAGGCATTCACGATGTAGCAAAAGGCATGAAGGGCTTGGCGTGTGTGATGTGATACAAGATTTCTTGACTACCAGTTCCAGCAGGTGTACTGCAGCAAGGTGAGTTTAACGACGAATATAAAAGCAAGCCTGAACAAATGTGTGCATACTTTCTCAGGGCATTGGATTTTCCTCGTCTGTCTTCCCATCTCTCCTTCCATTTACTTCAAGCTCCTTCTCCAATTTAATAGCAAGTTAGGCGACTTTATTTAACGATCAGATACGTGGACAAATTACAGGTATTGAACTTCTCGCAGATCATCATTTTTCCTTCCCTTCGTCTACTACTTCTCCCCTTTATCTCTCATCTCCAATAATTCTTTTTTTTTCTATCTCTCTACCTTCAATCTCTTCTCTCTCTCTCTCTCCCTCTTTCTTTGTGGTACGAACGAGGACCAGCAGAAAACAAGAACATAATTTTCCCTCAGTCATTCCCATTATTCCAAAATTGACTATAAATACGAATTAACATTAATTTTTTCTCCTCCTTCATGGCTTCCTTAACACACACAGGGTGGATTGGAAGCCAGTGTGGCATTAAAACCGGATTTTCCACACCGTGAGCAAACCATATTCTTTAAACTTAAAAAGTCGTAATAATTTGCACAATGGAGAGGGTGTATAAAAATTTACAATAGAATGTGACAGAATAATCAATTATTAGCCGAAATTCTCCACTCATTTTCTCTCTGCCCCTCTCCGCATCTTCCTATAACATTCTTCTTACTTAACAATCATCATCATTTTCTAGGGAGGAATTCCCATTCTTGTGGCAATGTGATTGAAAAAAACCTGTTTTCCCGTTCTATGGTCAATAGAGTTTGGTAGTAAGGGGACGGCTTGAATATGCCTCTATTGTTCAACGTGTCATGTTATTAATTTAACAAGCAATATTATATTCTCTTAAGTATGCACACATATGGACAGCACACGGAGAGCACGAGTGATTCATAATTAACTTGAAACAACTAATGTCAAGTTTAACGGTAAAACTGTTTTCGACTCGTCATGTTTTTCGCCAGTTCAAACCCTCACGTGGTCCACGTATTGATTCCTCATCTTGTTACTCTCAGTCAATCGAACTCCATATGCATTCATTTATTTCCTTCAAGTCCATTTAATTATCTTTGTCCTCCTACATATCCCCTTGAGCCCACTTGTTAATGCCCACATGCCAATGAGCCTGACGGGAATTATCGTGATTGATAGACATTTAAATAATTTATTCTTCAGCAACAATCATATGGTAACGTACAATTTTTTAATGAGAATTGCGGCGTGAGTATTTTTTTTTAATTTGTCAACTTAATAATATCATACAAAATAAGTAGGTCCATTAGGAGCAGGAAGGGCAGCTTGAGTGCCACCATTATTACTACTGCTACTGTCAGTCACATGTGAATTTGTTGAGTCATTTTCTCGATGCACCATCGAACTGCAGCCATGTGTAATAGAGTCAACTTGGGTGTCTCTTATTTTATCAGTCTGACACTGATGTGACGGCTGATGTTGTTGGTGAGATGGACGGGCGGAAGATGGGGAACGGGCGGACATATCTACATTATTATTTACACCATTGTTTCTACCACCGGGAGGAGCAGGAGCCCTACAGTTACACACACTATTTTGGTTGATGCTATTGTTGAGCTTGGTAGGATTATTAGCACTAGTGAGATTCATTTGTGAATTATTACAGGAGGGAGTAGGAGGATTTGAGATAGCGGAATGACTGTCATTATTTACAGCAGCAGTGCCGGTCCGCCTTGCCGCATTGTCATTGCCGGCGGTACTGACAGGATGAGGAGGAGGAGGAGTGACCCTCACGGGACTCAAACTTGTGCTGCTAGCAATGACGATGTCAGGACTGGTTGCGGAGTTTTGAGGTTGTTTCTTATCTTGTGAAGGGAATTCATGTAACAACGTGGAATAGAAATGATCATCATGAGACTTGGAAACGAGTGGAGTGGCGGGAGGGGCTGGAGCAAATGGATGACGACGAGAAGATGGGTTTTCGGGATCAGATGCGGCAAGTTTGCTTGGCAAATTTGGCAAAGGATAACTTGGTGGTAGCTTCTTTGAATGCGAAATCATAGTCGTAGTAGTATTCCCTCTGAGCACGGGAAATGGAGCCAAGTCAGGCGGTGGTTGCTGGGACGATGATGATGGGATGGGCGGGAGGGCAATAGCATCATGATGATGATGATGGTGGTGGTGGTGGAGATGATGAGGATTGTGAGTATTATGCAAGCAGTTATGTCTCCCAAGTGTTGAGATCCTGACAGTAGGCGGAGGGAATAATTGTTTTAATTTCCTCCAAAAATCCTCATCTGTCCACTGCAGGCAAGCCGGTGGTTGTTTTTTGCTTCCCGTGAGCCTTGGCGATAGATTCTTGAGGAGGGGACAAGTTGCCGTAAAACTCTCCCAAGTTTGTTGAGTTTGATTTAGGGACGGGAGGAGGATAACGATAAATTTCCTCTGGTGACGACTAATGGCAGCCTGAATGCTGTTCCGGAAGTCCATGTTGGTCCATTCGCCTTGTAAGAGGGTGCGAGAGAGAACAAGTACTATTCTTTTGCTCGCATCACAAGCACTCAACACCATCTCAGGGTTCCACGGACTGGCAGCACTTAGACAGAGATCTCGATAGTGCAAACAAAGTCTGTAATCCTCTTGTTGTTGTCCATGATGATGACGATGCTCCAATTCAGGAGCAATCTTCTGAAGCACCATCTCCTCATCCCGCTTGCTATAGAGGAAGTAGGCGTCAAAGAGTTTTTCCGAATCATCCATTGTCGTCGTCGGCATGGATCGTCGATGCGAATCGTGCCCGCTGGCCCCTGCCGGACATGATTTTTTACCCGAACACACCCCACACAAATAGTTTGTGCAAGGAGCAAAGAGATTCAATCTGTCATTGAGTCGGTGATAAATCTCCCTGCGGAAAATGAGGACGAGGAGGAGGATGAGCATGAGGATGGCAACCGCAGAGAGAGTTAGAGTCCAGAGCAGCTCGGTCCCACTGCCGCTTTCTCCATTCGTGGACACAGCTGTTCGCAATCCATCCAGCGGGGATGGTAGCAGATTCCCTCCAGCGACTCCGCTTCCAGTCGCAGATGACAACAATGGCGCAATGTTGTTGTTTCCATTCAAAATCTCATTTTCATAATAATTCAGGTCACTAGCTTGACACAATGATGACACCAACTGTTGTTGTTGTTCCCCCTCCTGCTGCTCATCCGCTTCCCCTGCTCTTTCCTTTAACTGACACTTGACACTGCCAAAATCAGATACAAGAAGAGTAGAACGCTGTGAAATGAACGAGCGGAGTGGAGAGATGAATTCACAGTCACAATTCCAAGGATTTCCCGAAAGGAGCAGCCGACTCAATCGAACATTCCGACTGAATAATTCGGGCGGCGAGGGGAGCGAGACGAGCTGATTTCCATCTATACGGAGGTCACGAAGGAGCTTGAGATTGCCGAACGTGTGAGGAGCAATAAATCCGAGCAAATTATTCTGCAGGTAGAGCTCACGCAAATTCCCCAAATCAGCAAATTCATAGCCGTGCAAAGCCTTGAGCGAGTTATCCTCCAGTCGGAGGATCTCTAGAGACCGAAGCCCATTGAATGTCTTGTTCCTGATAAACTCAATCCTGCTGTCATTGAGGAATAGAACTCGCACTGCCGTCTTGCCAATGAATGCATGACTCCCGAGCTGACCCACTTTGTTCCCGTCCAGATAAATCTCCGTCCCATTCATGGGTAAGTGTTCTGGAACGCCATTCTCTTGCAGACTGGAGGAGCATCGAACCAAATTGCGAGACCAGGTCAAGTCATGCTGACAAGTACAATTGTCCGGGCACCGCATGGCACAGTCACAAGCATCAAAGTCACAGCAATTACATCCTTCACCACAATGAGACTCGTAAGTGCAAAGAAAATGATCCGCGGAGGCTTCATTGAGAGGGATCACTGCTCCACTGCGGGGGTCAGTGCAGGATATGGCATCCAAATCAACTACGCGTGGGTACTGCTGTTGTTGTTGCAATAATACGGCCTGAAGAGGATGAATATGATGATGGTTAACCCGTGTTAACCATTCCATAGTGCAGTCACATCGAAATGGATTCCCACCGAGATAGAATTCCGCTGCCGTTGAACGACGACCTCCTCCTGATGGCAAATTACTGCTCTTGCTGTTTCTTCCGTTGGGTAATTTAATGGCAGTCAATGGGAAAACTTGGAGTTGATTCCCCACTAGTTCCACTCGTCTCAGTCTGCCCGACTTACTGAACGTGTCCTCCGCCACGCTTGAGAGTTCATTGTAATTCATTCGAATTGTCTCTAAAGATGTCGGCATCATTCCGCTCTCAACTCGTGTCAAGTTGTTGTGACTCAAGTCCAACACACGTAAATGATATGCTGTAGGAGGAGGAGGATTATTAGATCCCGCTGTCGGGAGTCTTGAGGGAGCACCACCAGCACCACCAAAGTTCTGCAGCGTATTATGGCTCAAGTCTAACCATTCTAATGATAAAGGGAGCTGTCTGTAGTCTGCCGTTTTCAGTCCGTTCCAGCTCACATTTAGCCAAAGTAATGACGGAAGTTGAGGTGTTAACGCCGGCAACTCTGTCAAGGCATTTGAGTCAAGACGAAGTGCTCGCAGTTGAGGACATCCAGCAAGTGCTGAGTTGGAGATTCTCTCCAGCCGATTCTGGGCCAAGTTGAGCACTCGCAATTTTTTCAGCGGGACACAGAAGCCGGGAGGGAGCTCGGTGAGGCGGTTATCCACCATCCGCAGTCCGTACAGCTGACTCAGACCAGAGAATGAGTCGTTCCATACAGAAACAATCCGATTCTCTCCAATGTCCAAAGACCGCAGTAGTCCGAGTCCCCGGAGAGCAACAGGCACCTCTTGGAACAAATTACCCGCTAAGCCCAAGTCCTGCGTGATAATTAAAATCGTATGAAATCTTCAAATTAATTGAATTTCACACGGACCACATAATCCTTTCCCGGAAAAATGACAAGGCAAATTTGAAATGGCTTTTTGAGCAAAGCATAAATGCGTGTCATAACAATGAGATGGAAAGGTGAATGCTCTTCTTACCTGCAATGCTGTACAGTTCCTGAGGGCATTTTCATCCAGAGCTCGCATCTTATTGTGATCCAAGTAGAGCTGCTGGAGCACAGGCATGTTGGAGAAGACCCTGGAGCTAATCGTTGTCAGTCTATTGTACGAGAGGTCCAGCGCATGGAGATTGGCAAGGAGGGCAAAGGCATCCGGTCGGATTGTTTCCACTCGATTATTATCCACATAGAGCGCCTGAAGGCTGATCAGATCCTTGAAGATTGAAGAGTCTAATGTGGTCAAGTGATTGAAGGACAGGCGGAGGATAACAAGACGGATGAGTCCATGAAACATCCGCTCTCGGACCCACTGACTCGTCAGCATGTTTCGGCTCAGATCCAACACCACGAGCTGCTCCAATGGACGAAATACTGCAGGGGACAGAGCCGAGATGGAATTATTGGCTAAATAGAGCTCACGTAGGCTTGGATTGTTTTGGAAGATGGAAGGCGGGAGTGCTACGAGGCGATTGCATGAGAGATTAACCAGCCTCAACTCCCTCAAGTCACTCAAAGCAGAGTCCTCAATTTGCTCAATTAAATTGCTCTCCAGTCTCAGCTCTCTGACCGATGACCAGCCCGGTGTGACTCTCACGATATGACGCAAGGAATTATGGGACAAATCCACGCTTACTAGTTTATTTTGCGCACAAGAAGATAAACTGGATGTGCTATTGTTATGAAAGATAAGCTCCTCCAGCTCGGAGAGTCGATTACGCGAGATGTTCAGTTTGGCTAACGAGCGAAGCGGACACAAAGCCCTGTCAGCAACTGACCAGAGATTGTTTTCACTAAGGTCTAGAGTTTCCAACTGCCCGAGGCCATCCAGAGCACCAGGATCCAACTCCAGAGTCACGGATGAGGACCAGTGGCTATTCTGAGTTCGGATGGACAATGCACGAAGGAGTGGAAGACGAGTCCAAAGAAGTCCTGGGATCCGGCGGATCTTGCATGATTTGATTTCAACAGTGCGGAGATTTGGAAAACGAAACAAAGTTTGGTTGGAGGCGAGGAAGCTCTCGAATAAGAGTTTGTCGTTACATTCAATCCGGATGCCACGAGTACGCTCAGCATCCTGAAAACTTTGTTGTTGCTTTAGTGAACTTGTTGTTGTTGTTGCTGGACTTGATGCTACTGTTGTGAAATCCAGATTTAGAGTACGCACATGACAGTCGTAGAAGATCCATGATGATGATGAAGAAGACGCGGCCGGATCCCTACTGGCAATGCAGGTGGGAGTAGGAACAATTCTATCCAAACCAGCAGCACTGACAAGATGAAATATTAAGGCCATCCATAGAAGTAGCCACAACGAACTCTTCTGAATCATCGTTACCATCATCATGGTGAACAAACTCTTTTTAATGAACTATCGATCTCTCTCCAACAGCAGCACATTTACTCATTAACTCTGTCACATGCTCCTTCCTCCATCATTCCAATGTCACTGCTGGATTTCTCCTGTGGTTTAGTATAAAAAAGGAGCAGAGCGATTAGTCACCCCTGGTGTGTCCCCCGTCTATAAAAATTCCACACATGAATGGCTCATTGTCCACTAGTTGACTTTTATTTCACTGGTTCATGGCAGGAGCAGCAGGTTCCAAGTAAATGATGTGCATCGTCTCCACAATAATAACAACAACCTTCCTTTCGTCTTCCTTCCATTTTCATCCAAGTCACTTTTACCGTCCTTTTTATTATTATACGCAAAGAGAGAGAAAAAAAAGAAGAGATTTTCAAGCTATCCCTTGATTTTTCCTCCTTGTCCTCCTATACTCCTCCTGCTGTTGTTGTTACAGTAAACCTCTTAACAGCAAAGAAGTCGTCTTTTTCTCCACTTAAATCTCTCTTGGCCGTCGACTTCAACTTCCAAAATCACTTCACTCCCAGAAGAGTCTCTTCTTCCTCCGTTAATTCTCTCTCTCTCTCTCCAATGCAATGCAATGCTTTTGCTTCAACTGCAATACAAATAAAGTACATTTCAGTCTCATCAGGAGTCTTGGAAGATTTTCGGGAGGAAAAATGATCATTTTTTCTTTACAACCAACGGCGGCCCTTCCGCTAATGTAGTAGACTTACCTCCTTCTTGCGTCCGAGTCCAAATCACTTATAGGAAGACGTCTTCTTCATCTCCTCCCGTATAGTGGTCGTCACCATCATCATATGATGACCCGCACGGACACAATAGTACTTTATTTAATGTCTCCTTCCCTCCCGCATCCCTACTACTTCAAAGTAAACATGCGCCTAATGTCATTTCCAGAGCAAATAGTACAATGTTGGACGCAAATAGTCCTGTTTGAAATTGCGTTGAAAAATTCAGCCACCCTTGCAAATGTCACGTACCGTTTGCGGCAATATTTTTCTACGTGTATATTTGTACAAATATATGCACAGTCAATGTAAACAGCAAGTGCGGCTTTAATCAGCACACGACCAGTGTGTCTTCAGTTGGAATAAGCAGGTCCGTTTGTACACCTTCACGAGGTAATGTCACGATTAAATGCGTACATAATGCAGCGTAACCCAAATAGTGTAGTCGTCGTTAGTCTAACGCACACACTTTGTTGAGAAGATAAATTAAAAATTGAATGCCAGCAGAGCACTGAAAATTTGGGAGTAGCAGGGTTACACAACCTCCCCCTCCGACATCTCTGAAAGAACTGACTGAAGAATGCCGTGAGACTGGCTTTGTGTGTGTGTGTGTGTGGAATCAGTGAGATGCAATGTGTCTGCTCAAGTGCTCGAGAAAGAGACGGCGATTCTCTTGTATACAAGACGAAGAAGAAGGGAAAGACTAGTCTCTGGTTACTCATACAATCCTTCACGTTTCTTCCATGGCTTTTGTGCTATGGACAGGTATTTAAGAAGAATTACTAGGCTGCTTGGGGAATTGAATATCAATCCTGTCTCCTTGTATCAATTCCGTTCCGTCCGTCCGCCCGTCCTGTCTGATCAAAATGTTCGGACAAAGGGAGCCCATTACGATTAAGGTGACGTGGGGATAGAAGAAGAAGTACTGCGTAATGCACGTACAAGCTAAAATGTTTCTTCTGGTCATTTATTCAAAGGCTTTCTTGCCTCCTTCGGATAGTGGAAAAGAAGCTTCACGGCTGCTGTAGATAAAGATAGAGCTCAAAAATGACTTGAGGAAACTAATTGGAATGAGAATGGCTACTGTGCGTTGTTATATGTGTAGGCAAAGTACCGTAATAACCGGATAGTATCGACTAAAGTTGAGCCGAATGATATTTCCCTCCTTTAATGATGGAATGATGAAAAGTGTGTGTGGAAGTGGTGAGGCTGGTGGTTGTAGTAAATGCCTTAGATTACATTTTCTCGGTTATATTGGCTTCTTAAGTTACACACGAGTGGTGGAGTGTATTGCCTTTGTAAGTTTGGCCATATGAAACAGACGCTGCTGCTTCAGGTCTCTTTACTATATAATATGAGAAGAAGAAGCGCTCGCTCGCTTCCCCGAAACTTGGAAATTAAATGCAAAGGAAGGAAAGAAGAAGAGGAGGGTGTACTAGTAATGCTGTGTGATTGTATTTGGGATATGAGATGGAGAAGAGGAGATCCATTCCAATGCATTGCAATGTAAAGTGTAGTACTACTGCATGGTACATGGGAATCATAATAAAAGTTAGGCTGGTTTCACTCTCTTCCTATCATCTGACTTCCACCAAGACTGCCACTACCGTCATTTTCCAACGAGATAACTTGTGCCTGTGGTTTCCAGCTCCGCTTACACATTCACACGACCTTCCCATATGCGCTTTATCCAGCAGGTAGTTGAAAGATGACTATCTCCCTTGACTTACACGTTGTATATCTGAAAAGTACACGCCTTGAAATAAATTTCTATTTAACATTTTTTATTTATGCAACCATGCTCCCTCACACATACGCGCAAGATGCACACATACAACATTGGATTTATGTTCTATGAATTCGTTATGCTCTGTGAGCATAACCACGACAAGGGAGCAAGTTGTAAGTAAAGCAAGTAAGCTTTTTAGTCTGGCCGTCAAACCAGGATGACGTCTGCTGTTATTACATGCACTATGCCACGACGGTGTATCTTTCTCACTGCGTTTCTTGTCTTCTGATAAATTACCCCCAATTCCTCTTTCTCTCTGCATCCACCTTCCATTTTTTCATTCATTCATCTAAATAATTGCCATTTTCCACACTGTTTTTCTTCCAAAACCCTTCCAGGCATGTGGGTCCTTAATTAAATCCAACATCAGGAGCGACAGTTTCCTGGACAAAGTTTGATCTGACTGGGATATTATAATATGTGACTTTAATTAAATAAGCCCGACACGGATTAAGCTGTGAGACTTTGGAAAATTCGTGCTACTTTTATGTCCGTTCTTAAAATTCCTTCCGTCGTCAAATGTGTTGCTTACTGTTGGTGGTGGCGATTTTCGAGCTTTTATTATTCAACTTACACCAGCTGTGTCTATGTGGCCCTGAAGATAATTAGAGAGTGAAGAAGTTAATTTACGCTTCATTTTCACCATACAAAAGGTCTGGGCTGTGTGTGTGTCTACAGGGGTGGGCTGGAAGGGAGCTTGACCGGAGACTACAGTGTAAACAAAGGATCGCATGAAAGAGTCCAGTGTGGGTGTGTATGTTTTGCTTTGTACTGGAAACTCATACTGTGAATTTGATGAAAATCCTCGTGTGCTCTGTTGAGAGCCATAAGAGAAGAGAGAATGAGAGTAAAAGCAAGAGGAAGGACGGCCCCGGAGGAACTGCCAACTTTTCCCAGTCATTTAATTATTCAGCCTCCCTGCAAAGATTACACGGAGGAGAGAATATATACACAGGGAGACACAAGGCTACACAGAAATGGTTTGAGCAGGCTGCTCAAAGCCGACCGATCCATTCACAGAATCTGAAGAAGCGAAGAAAACAAGGAGGAGGAGGAGGAGAAGAAGAAGAAGAGGAGAAAGAGGAGGATTGAATGCGAAAAGGGAAGATGAAGGCTACACAACTTCATTATCGTCTACATATCCCCGCCATTTATTCACCATGTGTAACTCATATTGAATGCTTTATTCTACTGCGTGTGTATGTTCATGTGTAAGATAGAGAGAGAGCGATATCTCCCAAAGGATCTACATTTCCGGGAGCAAGTGGTAACATAGCGGGAGCGAGCATTTATTTCCTTGCAAACGAGAACAGAGAGAGGAGTCTCATATACACACACAGGCAGGAAATCTATAGCAAAGTTATAATAATAAAAGCGGTAAAGGGTTCAAGTAACTTTTGCCTTTGAGGTGTGTGTGAATATTGTGTGTTTGTGTGTGTGTACTACGTGTGAAGATACAGGAGATATAGCCAAGTATTATTGGAATATACTAACTGTCAGTATTTGCCTCTTCACTCCTCCCATGGCCCTTATATATTTTAACCCATGAAACTGACTGGCAGCAATTGAACAGACAGACGAGGCGCTGGAGAATTTCAAACTCCTCTTCTTCTTTTTGCATTATAAAGTAATAGTGTGTGTGTGTGTGTGTGTCGTGTGTGTAAGAGAGAGAAAGAGTTAGAAACAGTGAAACAAATTGCATGCATCTTCTCTGCTCACAAATCCACACATATATTCACTTTGTGTATCCAGCAGTTTATACATCCATTGCTATTTAAACAGTTTTAAGTGTGCACTAGGAGAAAAGAGGTTATGGGATGAGTGCTGTGTGTGTATGTGTTTGCATGTTACTTTTACCTGGAAATTCCCCATTTAAGTGCTACACATAGGCACACTGTAACTCAGCATCCAATAATATGAACGTATAAGGATGTAGCGGGAGTATCATGAATAATTTTGTGACCACTCCGTCTCCTCCAGCATCTCTTGTGCCCTGGCATGATGACGACGGCTCTCTCTCTCTCATGACTTTTTCATTTGCCCCTTCTGCTCCTACTCTTTTCACATAGCAGCAGAACACTCTGTGCGTGAGTGTATGTGTGTGCAGAAAACAAAATGAGTTTTTAGTAAGCATGACTTGGTGTTCCTTTGCTGCATCGGCAGTGGGGCCAGACCACAGAATTTCCATTAACGATTACGGCGGAAGCTAATAAAAAAGCATTGCTCCTCAATTATTGCACACTTGACTGCACACATGTGGTCCAATTTCTACTATCGATCTGGCCGCCCATCAGCCAGCAGCCTTTCCAATGCTGCATAAAGCCCCTGTCAATCAGACTTTTCCCCGGGAAAAGTTTAGGAACCACGAGGGAGATTCGGGGTCTGGGATGCATTCGATTACTTGATCAACTCTGAAGGCAATGGAGGGAATTCGTAATGCTTTGTATGCACACTTACACACAAACACACGCAACATTACATACATAAGTGCATTTCTCGTGCGGACATCACTGTAAACATAACAAGAGCCAGGGAGAGGACTCACATATGAGTATGCATGAATAAGTCAACTAATTATGATCAAATAGCTGGGAAATATTCAAAGGCAACTGCCGGAATAATGCGACAGTTTAGCTTTAGATACAAATAACAAACAAAACGTCGAGCTCTAATCGTCTCTTT
Organism: Deuterosminthurus bicinctus; assembly: GCA_034698825.1. Lineage (NCBI taxonomy): Eukaryota > Metazoa > Arthropoda > Collembola > Symphypleona > Bourletiellidae > Deuterosminthurus > Deuterosminthurus bicinctus. The sequence continues at coordinate 13,532 of JAQIWI010001654.1, forward strand.
GTCTACAAAGAAGCTTACTGTGTTGGGCTGATACTATACAGACAGAGACGCTGCTAACAACCAGCAGTCCTAACAAGGCTCACAGGGACTAATAATATGAGAAGGAAACATACGTGATTTTCAAACTTTTCTACCTAACGTAGCACACACATGCTATAAGTATACACATAGAGTATTACGATCCCTGATTTCATGGCGTGTTTTCCAAGCTGACAAAACTTGCTAAAACTATCCCTACATTATAGAGCCGGAGGACAGATATTTTCTCTCTCACACTCTCATTCCCTTTGACATAACAGACGCCCGCACGACCTACAGAGATTACGGATTTTCTGAAACAAAGTTTGACGGGAACTTACTTGTACGTAGCTCGGAAGGAAAGGCTTGGCTCAAGTTGAACTTAGTCGGTGGCATTATTTGCAACGAGAGGGAAATATCCGCGTGACATTATGTCATCACATACACAACTTTGGTGGAGGAAGTTGCATGCACGAAGCCTTTGCTATGTATGTGTCCCATTCGTAATTAACGAAGGCGCGCTGGAGAGGAGAACTTGTTACCGAGTTTCCTCCTGCGGAGGGGATCCTTATGTACTCCAATTCTATGGCCTTTACGCTTAATTACTTTGACATAATATTGCCAATTACAACCCTCAGGAATTCTCTCTTTTCAAACTCCAAGTCAATCAAGCTTTTTCTGCAGACTTCGATGCTCGCTTAGAAAACTTTTCCAAGGATTCCCCATCATTATATTGCTCTTCCTCTCTCTCCCTCCCGTGTGACTTCCACTTTAGTTTTGTATAAGAGGACCAATTTTACGGCAATGTAGTGTAAAAACGACAGCATAAGAGATTCATGTCCCAAGGTGTATGCGTCCATTGATTCAAACTGTTGGCAGAGTTCTTAATGAAAAATTAATTAGAAATTGTGGTAGGCTTAATAATTATAATTATAAAGCGTTTACTTTCCCTGTTTTTCCTACTCTATGCACATTATTAAATAGAGTACGGTCGGGGATGTAATTTATGTGAGGAATGCAAGGAACTCCTGCTGCTGATCAACGGGGCTTGAGTGTATGTCTGTGTGCGTGTGGCATGATTACGGAAGCGTACATAATGCGCGTGTGATGAAAGGAGATGAAAGTGATGGTCGCCTACGACTGACTACTTGGCTTGAAGAGCGGACCTGCTGTAATTAATCAAGAGATACAAGCAAAGCAGCTCCCTTTTACTAACAATTTAACCGTGTAATGCCCCTTGTCATTAGGACACATTCCTTGCTTCCTTAAGCTCGTCACACTTGCCTATCTCTTTCCAACCTCACGACTCTCAGCATCAAAAGTGCTCTACTTGTTGTAAGTTTAATTACAACACTGAGAAAGGCTATAGGGTATAATTATTAGCATGATTAAAGACTGAAAGGAGTGATGAGGATTTATGATTTTATACAGCTAAGCATCTCGCTTAAAGGTGTGTTATTATGCAATGCAACGGGGTGGGTGTGCGTGAGTACGTTTAACAGCCTGTATTACACTGCTCTAGTTTTGGCAGTCTCGAGAATTCTGCCATAACAGAGAGGCTGCTCCGTAAGTCTTTGCAGTCGTCAGGATGATTTATACGATGCCAAGGAAAAAATTGACCTAGTTCGATAACTTTCCATTTTAAGCACCCATTCATTCTCAATGGGACATACAATAGAGGATGTTAAGCGAGCGAGAGTGAGTGAGAGAGATGTCAACTTGGGAATTTTATAGACTCCCAGTTCCCTTTCATCATTAATTTAGCATTGAGGTAACTTTTTAAACTTGTG
>JAQIWI010001655.1:0-15335 GCA_034698825.1 Deuterosminthurus bicinctus
CCTCAATCTGTTCCGCTGACGGAAAAAGCTGTCGAAATAATCCGATTGGAATTTAGAATCCTCTCCAAAAAAAAGTTTATCTTTAAATGTGTCGGAAGAAATTGGACACGTATTCTGTATACGTTGAGCATGATGAGAAGGTACATGAGGCAAATACATTGCTTTGCGTGAGTGTGTGCGTAGGGCGGTTTTCGGTTAGTTTCCCCTTCTTGCAAAATTCGTGTTGAGGAATGAAAGGAGGATGATTAAACATGTGAACATGCTTGAGTCTATTACAGGCTTCTCATTCACACAAACATACACACATAACATAAAGGTTCGCAAAGGGAAAACGAGTGGAGGAAGTTTCCCTTTGTTCACCTTTGAAGGCTGACATCCTGTATTCAAGCTCAATACAGAGAAGGGCCAAAGAAGGCGCATTTCAATAAGTTTGTTCCGTTTTTAGGGAGTCTCTATCATGATGCATAGAAACTACTACATTATGCATAAATGAATCCGCCTTTGTGATGTTCACTAAAAGCCTTCTCTCTCTCTCTCTCCCACTAACTCGTCGTAGTCGCGAGTACGGCACACATACGGACAGTCCGCCATCGACACACACACTCTCTCCAGTACCTTCCTACACATTCTTTCCTCTCCTTCATAGTCAAACCCATCGATCCACACTGAGCCCTTCCGCTCTCCTATTATCTATTCAAACGCAAAGCCGCCTTTTTGATCGATGAATCAATCAATAATACTCTAGCTACTGGGCTACTACGCTACACTTGTTGGAAAAGACGCGTCATTAAATAGTCCGCCTATTCCAGAAAAAATTCATTCTTGGTGAAGGAGTAAATAGGTCGAAGAAAGACGTACGTGGGAGAAAATACAAATATTCTTACTTCTCTTTTAATGTTTGCACAATTTGAGCCTGGACTTGGGCTAGTTGGGCTTTTAGGGCACTCTCCCGCTCTTCGCTCACGAGCGCATCACTCGTGGCTTGCTCTTCAAATTCCACCAAATGGGTCTTAAGTCGCTCTAATTCCATCTCCAATTTCTTGATGCGATCGTCACGGCCTTCCAGCTGGAATCGAAAAAAAATGCAAAACAAATATTAAATTCAAGATACTCAACTAGGCACGTTTCAACTAATAAACCGAAAAGCATTTTATTTCACATACTTTGGCGACAAGCTCTCCCCGTTCCTTGGATAGCTCTTCAACATCCCAACCTACAGTTTGAGTGGATGAAGAGACCAAAGGGGCGTTGAGTGACCTCCGTTGGATTTGAACTTGACTCGGCTGAGGCTGACAGAAGGCAATACTGGCAGGTTGGTCATCCAGCGGCGGCTCTGAACGATTATCCTCCTCTCCCCTCTCATCCTCAATGATCGTCTCAAGGCCGAAAGAGTCGACAGCAGGTGGCAAAAAAGGCTTCCTCCCTTCCTCAACAGCTTGTCCTCCACCACCCTTATCCGACACACTCAACTTGGCCACAGTCCTCTCAAGTGTCCCCTTCCGATCCACCAAGTCCTTCCACACATACGACAGTTGCTTGAGTGCAGCCAGAACAACATTCTCCGCGGCAAAGGGATGCGTTTTCACTCTGCCAGTCAGTGCAGCTTGGCCATCAATGAGAAAATCGGAATGTAAGAATGTGAGGATTTCCTCGTTCAACTTGGCATTTCCCACTTCCTTCTCATCCACAGCATGCTGAAGGGTCATCAGCTCCTCCCGCAGTTGGAACAAATCACTCTGGTAGGACGCACATCGTTCTTCCAGCTCCAACTGTAACAGCAATAATTTAAATTATTCTTAGAGAAACGTGAGTATGCTTAGAATGTCTAGAATTTATTAACAGAAGGAGAGGTCAATGGCCAACTTACTTTATCGTCCAGTAGTTCACCCTCTTCATAGGGCTCTGTCTCTGTGGTTGAGTCATGGAGTTGAGGCTTGATGATGATGGCATCTTCGTCTTCAGTATTCGTGCTGACTGTGGTGTTTGCTGTCGGCGGCGGGACATGAGCAGGGCCCACCTCATCACTCTTCTTTTTCTTCTCCAACAACAACTCCTTCTGCTAAACAACAAGAAGAGCGAGAGCGAAGCAATTACTATTACTGTTCAGCCTATGAAATTCGCCACTGTTCGGATCATATATCAAGAAGAAGAAGGATGAAAATGCTGGTACACGTACTAGTGGGAGTTACTATTATTGAACCTTGTCTACCATGCCCTAGCACTTTTCTGACTATACAAAGCTTTTCATAATCCTTCACCAACTGCGTGTAGTAGTATCGTCGTCACTTACTACGGCAATAGAATTATTATTGGTCCTTCTCAAATGCTTTGCAAGTGATGATGGTGCAGAATTCACACACAAACATCCATGTTCACACACACACAGGAGAGTGTCCAACAAGGTCCATGTACATAATACCCATGTGTGTGTATGTATATCTGCTCATAAAACTGCAAACTCGTCAGCTTGTCGACACTTAAAATACTCGATGAAGTAGATTTTTTTTTTCACCGCACAAACCCTCCTGGCTCAATACATCACAATCGTCTCTCACTCTCACCCACAGTCATACTCTTCCTCCACACACTTTTATTCGCATCATAAAAATCCAACTCTGCTCAGCAGCAACTAATTAAAACCCAATCCCTTGAGCCATAAGGGACACAAGTTTATGCATATTAGTATTATTATATTACCGCTCAATATTTGGCCCTTGACCCGTAGCGTCGTATACAAGAGACTGGGACGTGTCTCAAAGTGAAAATCCTCTGTCAGGTCAAGATATGAAGCCATGTCTATATATAGGGACGTGTAATAATTGCAATGAGTTTAACGACCCAAGCCTTTGCCCAACTGCCGTAAGACTCAATTTCTCATTTTAATATTCTTGCAAACATGTACATACACACAAGCCCAAGTAATCTGAGCTACCCGTACGATTTGCCATCATCATCGTCATCATCACACAGACTACACAATCCGCATCAAATTAACCCTCACACACGCACATTTCAATCCACCACATAGCGAGCATCCACAAATGCCAATCAATACAGGAGCCTCTCATAGTTAGTCGCTCTCCCAACAACATTCTTCTTCCCATAACCAATCCCGACAGTTGTCTTTCTCTTCGCAATTGCCTACAACACTCAAGTTTCCCCCATGTATTCCGATAGCACTCGATCCAATTTCACTAGCATTCCAGGGAAAAAACAGCACAGACGAGAGGTCATGCTTAATAATGCATACACGTCAGCTCCCGACAGCCCGGTAATCGCTGCAAATCCAATCCTTCTATTCCTTCTCTATATAGTACCACAGGAATTTGTCCCTCTTGTCAACTCCCGGACCCACAAAATTCCTCTCGTTTCCTTCCACTCACACACACACGCATAAGCTTTCCAGGTAGGTACATGTCTCATCTAACTAATAGTAGCGTACCCACAATTCCGAATCCGGATTCTACTGTTACCAGGTTCTGGAGTACAGTTGGTAGCGCCCTCTAGCATCCTTCTAATCCAACTAAACCTCTCCACATGAAGACAAAGAATCTCTCAAGTATTTGCCGGACTTATTAGCCAAGTCTACAACCGCCAACTGGAAGGAAATTGCAAGCAAAGCTGTTATTATCAGATGGAGATAAAAGGTAAAAATTCCACAAATGTCTCTCGTCCTCATGTCACATTGTAATTTTCAGGCCAAAAACGGAGTTGAAAACCCTTGTGGGCACAATGCCCCGCAGAAGTTTTTTATACTTGGGAACATGACGAGAGAGTGAGTGGAAGTTACGTAGGTACATAGAGATGTGCGTGGTCTGAATTCTTATGTAGTACCAGTTACAAAGACTAATTATTCCTACGTACTTGTTGTGCACTCAGTGACAATGCTGACAGGAGCAAAAGCTCTCTTGTTATGTCTCAAATGACGACCAGATGAGTGCAGTTTTAAGTTTGAGCGTTGTAATTCGTTGGAAGAACGCACGGAGCGGATACATGATGAAATTTTTCTTCTCTTAACTATAAAAACAGTGGGATCACGTCGGCTTGTACTATGAGAAGACACACACACACACCTAAGTTGATGCGTGTGTCTGCGATGTTTGAAAATAAGGGAGAAATTTTATGGATGGTAAACAGATGAGGAAATGGCCATGCTTCTATGCCTCTTCTTCTCCTGCTCAAGAAATAAGACTGACTTTGCCTTGAGGACAGAGGAATAATGTTATGTGTGTCTCCACCCGCACTCACTCACTCAAGCCATCTCTCCATGCGTGCATAATAAATATATACATGGCACTACTAATTGTAGTTACCTTTCTTAACGGCTCCTTCAATAATAATTGCTCAAGCAATTATTATTCTTACAAAAATCCTCCAGCCTTCAGCAGATTTTGTAATCATAAAGCCGAACGATGGCTTACAGTCAGGTCCCTCGTAATAATTAGCCTCACCACTCAATCCCACCATCAGGTCAGGTAAAACTTTTAGAAAAGCTCACAAAACCCATACGGCTCGGTTCAACTTGGACATAAATCCACACACTGCCACCTAAATTATCCAAAACGATTTTCACCTGTTCAGCCTTCTCATCTGTTTCACTTTTAAATCTGACTGACTGACTGACTGGGAGCTTTAGAAAGCCAGGAGCTACTACTTAACACTTTCAATTAGCAGCATACGATTTCACAACGCCTCCCTCCCATTGGTTCAATGAAAAAGACGCAACAGAATGAATGCTCACGTATTAAACGTGGCTCACAGTGGTTCATTGTGGCTGGAATCCATCATCAAGTGTGTGTGTGTGTGTGTGTGTGTATGGGCCAAGGCTACGAATTATGACATGGCATATAATGCTATATATGAACTGCTTTGTAAATGAATTTCGGAATATTCATGAGAGTGACTTCTAAAAGCAGGAGGATCATTCACTTGCTGCTTTTCTTTCAAGTAGTCATCATCGTACTAGTCTGTGTACTCGGCTTTTGTCTGGCTATGATAAACTCTGGATGGATTGACTCCAACAACACCCGGACCATGCGAGTTCCATAATGCAAGCTCATGTATCACCCACCGGCCCCATACTCATATCCATTTCAACACATTAACTCCTCCGTACACTTCTTCACAACAGCGACCACTCAACTCCCCACCTAAGGATCTTCAACCAGCGTAACATTACACATTCTCACACACACACACAAACTCACATTCACACACACATCCAACCAAAATCCCAATTTATGCAGGTTCACCATGTGGAGCAAAAGCAGCGGCAGTATGGAAAAAGTGCTCATGAAATTCCACGTCACACACGGCACGTCATCAACGTCATTTCAACAAGAAGAAGACGAAGACGTGCTCATGAAATAATCACAATTTCCCCGGAAAATTCACCTCCAAAATCCTCGTCACACGCCAACTAAAAATCCTCATTAAATATTAACTTGAGCCGGCCAATTTTCCTTTCTGTATATATGTCCTCATACATAGTAGTAGCCACCATGAATTTCATTAAAGGGACGTCATACCCTCAAATAATTACTGTTACATACCTTCCATGGCAAAAATCCCCTTCAATAATTCTCAAGTCAAATCTTATACCCATTGGGTCTGCGGTGAAAGTCAAAAGTGATATAGTAAAGGAAAAATGGAGAGGAACAGGGGAGAGAGTTATCGATTATAATGTCATACCTGAACACCGAGAGTTGACTATATAGTATGCGACCAATTGGGACTGTGACTAGACTGGAGGGAGACAGACCGAGCTGGAATTACCAGAAGCAATCCATTACTCTGCGGCGTACCTCCATCCTCTCGCCATACTAGTACACACTCCCCACAAATTTCTAGAGACGGCCTCACACATGCAAAAGTCTACTGGAGAAGACCGAACTAATCCTCATGGCACTCACTCAACTTCACCAATGACCACATTGTCGTCGGCTGGGAAAAAACTGTCCACTTAATGGAGCAAAATGTATGGGATTATGGTGTAAAACCATGACTATAAGTGAAGACGTAGTGAGAAGAGGACCACAGAACTAGGTACACTACTAAATTGTGTGTGTAAGTGAGGAGGAAGAAGAAGCCCTCTTTGTCCCACCCTGATAACATCGTGTGAGGAAGAAGAGGACACACATAATGGGGATGGGTGCATCGATTGTCAATCAATCATGTATTGAATTCACCATGGCAAACTTTGTAACAACAACAAAGGCCTCCCGTTCGTGTGCATGAGTGTGTGTGCGGTGCGGTGTCTCGAGTGGGAGCTTTATCCAACTCATGTAGAAATTAATTCATACAACTTGGATGTGTACACACATATACTCACCCCCCACATAATGTCCACCCTTACACACACACGCACACATAATCATACACTTCCGTCCTAGTCATTTCACCCACAAAAGTCTCAAACCAAAATCCGCCCACATACTCAAGAAGTCACCCAGCTCATCCTTTACAAGCTACAATTTCAATTCTTTTCCAAGCTATAGTGTATGCAAAGTATTACCAACTTCACACCAATTCCAAGAAGAAGAGAGCCATTCTCAAAACATTTCTTTCCATTCAACATCAACAACCATAATATCCTTCAAATATCAGTCAGTCTTCTTCTCTCTCATAAATTCCCATATCCCAGCAAGCATATTTTTAATTTATTATTTATATAAATGTATTGAATTCAACAACAAGGCTGACAAACAGACACAAATATAGACACAATTCCCATGAATGAAATGAAAACGTACAAGCTACGCAAATAGTAAAATGTTATAATAAAAAGCCATTAGTCAAATGGCTCCTTATACATTCCCTTTTCTTGGCCCAAATAATATACTTTATCGCTCCTCATCATGCAAGCATGTAGGAGAAGTGTGTGTGTGTGTTTGTGTGTGTATGTATACAGTCAGAGGGTTCAGTTTGACCCAAGCTATTGAAATCAAGTCATGCGCCACGACACAGTGAAAAATTCCCTCCTATATATACACTCAGGTATGAAGCGGAAAATAAAGGTGTGTGCATCTCTGGTTACATCTTCCCGTCATCAATAATATGATCCCCATATGCCACACATACAAAAATGCTGAAACAGTAGCGCCTTATTGACTTTACAACTTGAGAGATCCCTCATCGATAAGAATATTTAACTTGAAAATCTCCTATGAACCTTGTGACGGCAACAAGGCCAACACACCTTTCCCTCCGCTCCTGGCAAGCTTGATACTTTTATGCGGAAGGGAAAAAAGTATCGGATAACGAACCCATAGGAATCCATGGAAGCCGACAGCCTTGGACTCCCGGTCTATCTACCCCTCACTCAGTTAGCCTAGCCCGCAACTTCTATTAGCTTACACACGATGATGCTTACTCAGCCATAATTATAGCAATTAAAAGTCTCTCTAATGGCCGTTGAGGTAAATTAGTAGCTTAATCACTTTCACCCATAGAAATCAACTCACCGGTTAGAAGTCCGCTGTCTTTTGGTTGTCGTCGTCAACAACGAATGTGCATGGACACACTCAATATCCTCTCATACTCCAATCTTCTCAATTCGCCCGGCAATACAATTCACTTTGGATCTGCTTCTTTTACGACAAGTTCCACATTGGAACTGACAAGATGACCTGAATGGTCTGAGAGCCAGTAACCATGAGGTCATGATGCCGTCCTAATGTCTCAGATCACAAGGTGCGTGCGTATTATGAATCAGTCTGCTGCCTTTTCCTAACCACACCAACTGACTGACTGGGAGGAAATAACTGAGAGAAAATCCCAAGAGCACTGAGACAGGAGGGAAATTGACAGGAAAACTTTATTGTTTTCCTACTGAGAGAGAGAGAAGAGACGAGAAGAGAGCAGCAGCAGCAGGAGCAGCATAGTATAAGCCACCCTCATTTCGTTCACCACTGGATGACCCCCCCTTGAATTTTTTTCCTACCTTATCGCTAATGACAATGATGTACGTACACACATACGAGAGCACATATAAACTCTCCACAGATATAAAGGTTCGTGTGTAAGAGGACGAAGAGAGAGAGAGAGACAGAACATTACCGAATACAAATTTACTTTAACTTTTTACGTATGCCATCATGATGGCATGACACTCTCTTACCTGTCCATACATAACGAGTCCTCATGTACAAAGCCATAGATAGACATTTATTTTCCACTAGACCTAACAAGCACACACGCACACACACACGTACAAACTAATCTATTATTACTACTACTACTACTAAGCACATGTACAGTAACTATTATAGATGTGCTTTCTATAACACTTACTCCTATACTTAAGCTCTCTTATTATCAAAGCCTTTATGCAGTAGCAGACAGTCTTTTACCACAAGTATTCTCATTGAAAAAACACGCTAGCTATTGCTGGCAATAATGCTACTAGTGCCGTCTCAAACAGTCCGGAGTAGTAGTAGTAGTGGTGGTGCTATAAGTTGAGCCAGTTCAGAAAGGGCTCTAGCATCAGTCTGTCTTCTACTACACATACTTCTAATATTCAATAGATTCCAACAAATACTAGCCCCACTACTGTGCTCCTCCTTCTACTCTAGTGCTTCACACGCAGACGAGATGACACATACAGACAGCGACAGGGAGAGCGAGCAGAGTTCTATGAAAAAGACAAGATAATTTCTCCTGTGTTACATATGCTAGCTTTTTATCACGAGGCATTATTTTATCAGCATGCTCTCCCTCCACCACACAATATGGCATCAACTTTCCTGATAAGTACCTGTAGGCAAATAATATTCCTATCAGCCTTTTTCTCCTCTCTCCACACTCACTAACACACACACACACAGAGAAATACATGCACTCGCTCTGAACACACATACAGAGTGTCCACAGCCAGCCAGTCGTACGCACAAGTGATGCTAGTGAAGGAAACAGACGGGTAGTGCACAATTAAATATTGCACACATAACCCAGACCATTATCATATGAATGCTTAATGTGTGCCTAAACTCCACAGCGAATGTAATACATGGAAGGCTTTTGTATTTGACAGGTGAGTGTAGCATCCTATAGCATGCTGATAATAACAATGCTCTCACTCTGCCATGCTTCACTGCTGTAGCGCACAACACACGTACCAACAGAAGAGAAGCTTGAAAAAAGCTCACATATCTATATATCTTTTTAGCAAGCAAGTCCTAAAATATTTTACTAGTAAGATGTTGTTAGGTAGTCAGTCAGTCATACCAAAGGATAGTGTTGTAGAGTTTTGTAGCGGAAAGGATATAATACGGGGACAAATTAGACGAGCCTTTTGCAGATTTGTCAGCATGGTGTGTATAATGCGCCACAGTCGGGATTTTATTGCCATCACGTCAGCAGCGTCATTTTGTCGCCAAAAATTTATCGCCAAATCATCCGTTCCTTTGATAAAGGGGGTGACAAATAGTCGTAAAAAGCCGTTGAGCTAACAACATATAGTAAGTAGGAGGAGGAGGAGGTAGGGAGTAGGGCGATGTAGATAACTTCCTTCCTTTCCCACCTGTGTGTGTTGTGTGTGTCAGCAGCAATTATATCTGTGTCTCTTTGGCATGCAAATCATTATGAATATTTTAAGAATTCATCATCCTCTCGCTCTCCACACTGCTCTGGCCCTATACACATTCGTATATGTGACCGAAACTGATGAGGCTTGACTAATAAACTCCATACCAAAATAGCCAACGTTCCAAATCCACATGTGTACAAGGTACCCTGGTACTAATACTTGAAGTTAAATTGTGGAAGGAGCTCTGTTTTACCCTTTGTAATCTGAGTGGTCTCACAATAAAAATGTGAGAAGCGAGAGAAAACGAGAACTTGATCCAAGAGAGTGAGGGAGAGCATCAGTCAGTGGAAATCGTAAACTGTTTGAATACCCGATGGATTTCCATTGAAATGGAACGGGAGAGTGAGATGGGAAACAAAACCCTTTTCTGTCGGGGAGCAAAGACTCATTTTCCACGCCATAACATTCAACCAGAGAAACAATAGAGAACCACCTGCACAAGTGTTTGCTGTTTTACACACAAACACACACACACACATGTACACTCACACATCTTCACATGCATAGTAAATTTGCAATCCCATTCATGTCATACTGAACGTCATCATCATGATTCTGTGATGAGCATGTTTACGCCACAAACCGATAGCCACTGCTACCCTCTCACAAGTCATAACAATGGCAATGTCGGCTTATTCTCACGTCTGCTGCTTACTTACACCGATTTATACACTCATTCCAGTTCCAAGTCCATTGCTCCAGCCAGACTCTGTCAACATATCCAGCAACAATAACTCCTCTCTCAGTAGCATGCCATCTAACTCCCTCCCTACTTCTCTCTCTCTCTCTCTCACTCTTACCATGCAAATAGAACTGTAATAAAAGAACCAATGCATCACGCTGCTAAAAAGTCCCAACTTCAAAGCGAACCGAGCCAGCGTCTATCAGACAAAACTGTAAGACACGGCAGGCAGGATCAACACGTATCACAATTATTACAGTCAGCTCGCATTATTTGTCACGGCTCAATCCTACCGCATGTAACACAACGTGAGTGCATGACACGGCATAAATCCACACAGCTCGCCATTATCACCGCAGCAGCGACCGAACAAGCAAGCAAGTAAAGCGAGCAAGATAATATCATGGCAAAATCATCGGTTACTCTCATTCATTGCTCCTTATCATGGGCATTATTAGCAAAGTCAAAGCTTTTGGTAGGCCATAATGAATTGTGCATTTACAACTGCGGTTAAAACCACAGGGTGAGAAAAAGTGCGTGATGGTCATCGAGTGTGTGTATATGTTGTGTGTGTGTGTGTGTAAAAAAACAATAATAATGTGATGAGTGAACCTCTGAGTAATCCCGCGATTACACTAATGCTTCCCCTGATAACCACAGCAGATCCTCGCATAAACAGTCTGGGGATATTAAAAGCTTTTCATGTTCCCATTTAGGTCGCCCTTAAAGCTAATACAGAGCTTCCGGTTCCATATGTGTGATCAGGATAAATGGGCGAAAAATAGCTCGTTATCACAACAACCCCCTCCGCCTCTGCTGTGTCTCATTCATTTCTCATTCAAATCCACTCACTGCGCTTGGTTTGTCATACACGACGACGACAACGACAGCATAAGGGTTGCTACTACCTGCTCAATTCATATTCAAATGATATATTACAAAGGTGGACACATAAGGGACACTGTGAGTGTGTGCGTGTGTATGTACTTACGAGTGGTTCAGGAAGTAACATCCTTTCCACAAGTGCTTTCATTAAGCCCTTTTGTACAACATTTATTTCCCTCCCCTTATATGCTGCTACTGTATCAGCTTTCTGTATGACACAGACCTAAAGGTTGGCTTCAGTAAGTCACATCATCCACACGTCTCCAAAGCTTATTCCAGCAGGAAATGAAGAGGTGAAGGAAGTTATAGTGCAGGAAAATTCTCCCAAGAGCTATCAAGAAGAGTGGGAGCAATTAAAATGCAAATGGTTCCTTAATGGTGAAAAAGGTAATGACTCTGGAGTACAGATAAGCCACTAATCTTCGTCGTTCCCCTTTCAGCTTGAAGGAAAAGTTGAAACGAAGAAAAATCATGCGTTTTGAAGAACAACTATCAAATCTCCTAATTGTTTACGTTCCACAATGACGCCCACAGAATAATATGGCACAAGGTTAGAAGAAGCAGAACAACAGGAATAACAAGGGATTCCACATTATTATCTTCACCAAAGCCTCTAATTTGTCCACACGGGTGAAAGTATGAAATATTCATAGACTTTAGTTTCACAATTATTGAAACCGTTGCAAGAAGCATTCAAAGCAAACTCATTACAGAGTCAATTGACATTACCATTAGTAGTACCATGCATATCATCATCTTCAGCAGTTATCTCATATTACTTCCGAACGGGCTACTTTATGCAAATAGCTTCGTATTATAGTGCAGGCCATCACTGTGGATTTTTGCAGTGAACAAAGGAAGGTGTACGGGACAATGGAATAAGAGAGTTGGGCTGTGAAAGGACAAACAAAACACGGGGAGAAAATACACGAAGAATTCCAAAGTTAGGATATGGATGGATTTTCAGTCAATATATCTCTCCCACGTTCATTGCTCCTCCATCAGGATGCATAATTTACAAGTTCACCGGCATGGCAGCCAGTAGCTTGTCACTATGTGGACGAGAAAAAGGACATTAATACAGCCGCGTGTGTCTTCTTCACAGCCCTTCATCAGTTCCGGTGACTGTGCGGGACGCACGTGTGTGTGTGTTTGTGTCAAAGGGGGACCCAACAATTGTATTTTAATTAGTCACTTATTCACATGATGAAAAAAAAGGCTGAGAGACAGAAGGATTTCATGGAACAATTCCCATCTATTATGATGACGATTGAATACGGCAATTAAATTCCTATTTACACGATCGATTGAGCCAGCCAGAAACGTCGCTCTCATAAAGACTCAAACTTCCTGCAGACCACACATGTTGACAGAAAAATACATAACCATTAAATTTGAACTTAGAATTCTTTAAAACTCAAGCTCTTTCAACTATTATGAGGTCAACAACTCGGGTCGTTATTCGGGGTACGTATTCAATTCCCATGACATGACCTGCCTACTTCCATGGAGTTCAAACCAAGGTGATGAACTCTGAGAGTATAAATAAAGCAACCAGCCCTTCCGTAGTCACCCCCGCACCCTCAAAGTTGACACTCTGGGCCCACGCCTAAACAATAATTAGTCAGTGAATGAAATGAGCGGAAATTCCTGACACTCATTAAGAACTGGTGAGCTGAGAGAAGCCTTGAAATTATTCCAACGGTTTCCCCGTCATCATCACCCATCACTCTACCAAATGACTTGATTAATTCGTGGGGCAATTACTGCCGTTTAAACTCGCCTTTGACTCACTGACGTCAGACAGACAGCTTATGGACTGAGCACTTGTGAAAGCTACGGAATTACGAGATATGTGGGAACTGAAGCAAATGGCCTCAAGGCCATGAGGTGAGAGAGAGAGAGAGGGACAGAGGTGTACGTATAACATCAGGCTAGACATTCCTTAACTTTCTCTATGGTCAGCCAACGGCAAAGGTGTGAAAATGACGACACTGTGGTGAGGTGATAATTCTAACATCATTATTATTCCAAAGGCAAAGAAGACTTGAGGGCTCTTCACACAAACATCTCACCGTTTTGAGGCCTTGTGGTACTCGACTCGTATTACACGACATAATGTCATGTGCTGTAGTACGTAAAATGCACCTGAAACTCACTCAATCCATCCTATTATTATTATTATTTCTTGCATTTTATCATTCAAACTACTCATGTTGTGTCGGCCACATTTTATATATATATATAGAGAAGCAAGACATGATGCAAGTCAAGAAACTCTGTGTACATGCTTTTCCGCATGACTCACAAAATAACATGTAGGCCGACAGGGCTTAAAAACGCAAGAAAGAGAGACGAGCACTGTGTAAATACATTACGGAGAAAAGCAAACAGAAAGGACGACGAATTTGTTTTCCACTTAGTGCTCCGACATATGGTCGTCCTGTATTTACACACCTCATCCCGACGAGCTCATCAGTAACAACACTTACAGGCAGAGTTGTGTCCACCACCGTGATAATCGCAGTACTACAGAGAGGATTCATTTCCGCAGATCAATGTCATGTAATAGGAAAATGTCTCTCTTTTTTTTTCAAGGCTCATCATCATGAATCATGACACAAGTGGTGAAGTAACGCCTTCTCTTCCAGGAGGAGGAGGAGGTCTAATCTCTAATCTTTGTATAAGTTTCAGATTTAACAGTAACCGAGCAAGTATCCTTATGTCATGACGACAACTTGAGGAGGCTGAAGCAGTAACAGACTCACGCTATCGCTCTATGTCCTCTAATATTTACTTTGTAAATCCCAAATTGATAAAAAGTAAATGCGACAGCGTATCATCATCTCTGGCTGAACATATGAGAAGAGCTCTGTGTTGAGGAAATATTGCCCGATAGATTTCATAGGCCATACAATGTATGTACCATTTGAATGTAATTTTTCGCCCCAGAATTATATTCAAGCGCTCACATTATTTGAATCTTTAAGTCTACGTGAGTCCCTAGTCCCTACAATAAGTTTCCATATAGATACATTTCAGCTTTACTAAATGATCACTAAATTATACTTAAAATTATATTACAAAGGAAGATAGGGCAATAGAAGAATTATATTATTCTACCATTTGCAAACATTTTGAGCGTAAGGGACATTAACGCAACATTACTTTCTAGGAGGCTTGTGTCATACTTACTTTCAATAGGAGTGAGTCCACTTGCTGACGTAGTCTTAAGTTCTCTTCCTGGAAACAAAAAGTAAATAAAGAGAATTAAAAATAAATGCACACATTTCTATAGAAAACGATGAACAAGTGCTGCTTCAAAATAGAAGGGAAACCTAAAGGACCCTTTTGGGCTACAAGTGTCCCCCAATAGGGCAGTAGCTTCCGATGTAAAATCGGAAGGCCTTCCTACCAAGCTTTCTGAAATTTTGGCTACGGTTTGGAAGACTTGGCACTGAACTATAATTTATCCGTTGAATAAGGAAAATAAAAATTCCATTTATCTTACTCACCTCTTTAGATATCAATAATTTCTCGTAAGACTCCACAGAAGACTTGCTTTGTCGCTCTTGTGCCTCCGACTTTTCTTGCCATTCCAAAGCCTGAGTTTTAATTTGTTCCACCTGTAATAAAAAAGCCACATTATATAATCTACACATCACATAGGCCACTGGCCATAAAAGAAACCATGAATAGTCTCACCTCCGTCTTCTGCTGAGTGCAAATTTTTTCCAGTTCCTCTATAAGCTTTTTGGCACTTCGCAGTTCGTCAGATTCGGCAAACTCTGCAATAATACAACAAGCTTCAAGTTAGCCCAGCCACAAAATGTGATGAATACTACAATTATTATCAGGCCAACAGTTTGAGTCTTCAGCTTTGTGTCCATTCTTTGCAACCGCTATAAGTTTCTACAATTTAACGCAACATTTCTAAGGCCCGTATATCATCAGCAAAACATGATTAGACATTAACAGATGTCCCAAAATATTTTGACATATTCATAAACATTTGTATCTGTAGGTCCCAAGAACACTGACCCCAAGTCAATAAATACAAACGAATTCCCCTCGAGTATTATCCAAACCAATCTGTGCATACATGTGAAGCAAATTTCAACAAACCTTCATCTTCTTCTCGCCCTTCAGTTAAAACTTCTTTAGTAAAACTGCTCACTTGAC
>JAQIWI010001656.1:0-15323 GCA_034698825.1 Deuterosminthurus bicinctus
AGAGAGAGAGGGATAGAGAGACAGGAAAAAGCGGAAGTTGTATGGAGGCATGTAAGCTCGCGTTTCCACTGGAGACCCCCCAAAGTTGTTTATAGTGATTTCCCTATAGTTCTGTTGTACATAGGGAAAATTGTGTGAGGTAGTGTAGAAGAGGATGAAGAAAAGGAGCGCTTGAACATCGTTATTATTATAGAAGCAGTAGATCGCTAGAACCGTAGCAGCCCCATGCCTTATGGGCCTGTGAGAGTGTGGATCCTCCGCCTCTAAAGGGGAGTGAAGATTTTTGATAGGACGACCATGAAGGAAATAGATGGGAGGCGGTCTCGGGGTCCTCAATGAAAAGTGTACACTGACTAATATGGTAGGAGCGACGGTGGGTTTGAGGCAGGCCCCGTATGTCCTCTTGGCCCGATATATACATCCTCGTCGTCCTCATCTCTTCCTTCTTTCATCCTCCTCCAGTCTATTAGATTGTGAAGCTGGTTTAGTTTGCTTGCTAGGGATCCTCTCGTCAGTTTGCTTATCATGTTTAGCTAGCTCAAACACACAGAGCTTGTGTACAGATCCACGTGCACTGTTTGTTTTGACAATTATTCTCGTCCTTCTCTCTCTCTCATCTCTGATGATGATGATCATCATCATGTGTGTGTTTGTGTGAGAACATCATCATCTACCCCTCTCTTCTAGTACCACATACAAGTGTCTGTCTGTCTGTGTGCGTATGTCTAAAAAGTAACAACAAGCAAGAGAGCGAGAGAGAAAGAGAGCAAAGGCTATAAGTCTATTTGTCTCTTCTCTTATGGATAATTGTAGTGACAACACAAGAGTTTACCAGCTAACCAGTCAACCATCATCATCATCATCATCGACATCCAAAGTCAAGCAAATAGCCGCTGCTGAAAGTGAGAAAAAAAGAGCAATCATTTATTAAGGTACGTCTATTGTCTCCCATTGCTCCCCAACGCTTTGTGTACTCATCAAATAACTTTACCAATTAGATACTAGAACTCTCTTCTTCTTCGTCTCATTCTACATATTACATCAAGTGGGTGGCTAGTGGCAACACTACTACTGCTGACTTGAACTTGGCCATCTTGCATGTCTACTCATATGAGCGCCAAGCACATACATGCATTACTTTAGATACCTAATAAATCCACATAAGATGAAATCTTATTACAAGTCGTGTAAATAGTTACACAAGCTTCAGCTCCACTTCAGTCTGCACTTGTTGCTTGATCCGGGTAACTAGTTTACTGCTAGAATGCATCGTGTAGTCAACACTGTGCTGATTGAAAAGTAAAACAAGCTGACTAATTTACCCAAACGCACCCTCTCACAACTTCTCACCATCTTTCACCAACCTGTAAACATTGCTACGCATTAGCAAACATGGTTATTTATCCAGTCTGTATTGCACCAAATAGGTTCTATGTTTATTCTCGTAATACACTTCACCTTTTCTCCTCTCTACCGTCATCATCTCCAAATAAACTTGAGTCAATTTGCTAAACTGATTTATCTTTGGAAAGAATATAAAACTGACCTTGCAAATGCTAACATTTCCGTTGCAATCAATTGACTTATTGAGTGCAAGAAAGCTATCAAATAATATTTGTATTAAATGTGGTGAGATACAAAGTATCTTGCAAATTCCTCTGCTGAATAGTGAGGTTCAGATTATTGATCAGTTCATTTCAACAGGAAATATCGGGGATTTGAAGCCGAGAAGGATTGGGTCGGAGCATCAAGAGCTTCCGTGTCTGGAAAACTGTGAGGTAATTGGGCTGTAGTGGTCGGTAAGGGGAAGACAGAAGGCCTGTTCACTGGTGTCGAGTGGGCGTTTGTCTACATAAGGGACGACGAAAGAGATACAGTCGGTAAGTCACAAGTTTAAAAATCCCATTTTCATGTAGCAATTAGACCGAGTATGAACTTGTGGAAAGGACCGTTGGGACGTGGAACTAAACGTGCATTTATTTCGAATCCAGGAAGAAGAGAGAGCCGTGTGATTATTATTTGATATCGGAGCAAGTACCTTTTGGAAGAAGATAAGAAGAGGGCGAGAATCCACTGTGGAAAAGGCTTGCTTGGAGGTGGTGGATATGTGATTGGAGATAAATCCTGTAATCAGTCATTTACATTTCACTCATTCAACGACGTTCGGCTCTGGGGTTACACCTGAACTGGAGATTAATTGCTCAGTCAGTCGCGAAGTACAGAGCATCCTCGCTTGTCGTCATAGTCTGCGTATGCTTTTGCAAGACGCGTCGTGGGTGATACGTCCAATGTGTGTGGCATACATGTGTGACAAAAGAGAATATTAAATATTACAAGAGAAACAAAGGTGGAGCTCATTAGACAGGACGTTGTCGGACAGAGAGTACCCTTGTGCTCCTTTACTTTGTCAGTGTTAAAGCAAACATTGAGCAGGGACCAAGTGTCCCATCTTCTCTCTCTCAGAGTGACCAGTGTGAATTGTTACAGTGAATATTCAAGATGAGCATGTTACCTCATCAGAAATTATACTCGAGTGACTGCACAAATAATAACGGCAGTGGTGGGAACGGTGGAAGTGGCAGTAGCAGTGGTGGCGGGCTTCAATCCGGAGGACAACAGAATACCTCCTTATCCCCACCACCACCAGCTTACATGATTAATTCACAATCAACCTACAACTGTTCACCATTTGGAGCTCCGCCGAATTGCATGTCCCCGTCGGCAATGAACTCTTATGCAGCCATCGGATCACCACCGGCCGCCCTGGCTCCCAGTTCTCAATGCATGGGCTCGGTGTATAATGGGATCGGCGGGATGCCTTCGACGGGCTCTTGTGACAATCTGAGCTTGAGTGGTAGCAGTCCAAATCACAATGCTCAACTTGGACGAAGTAGTAGCAGTGCTAGTGACTATCGAAGCTCTTCGGCTATTGCTAATAATGCTGCCAAATCCTATAGACGAAGTTACACTCATGCTAAACCCCCATATTCCTACATTTCTCTCATCACAATGGCAATTCAGGTAAAGCTACTTTCTCCCCAAACCGATTTCTTTTCACTATCTAGTAACTTCCAATTTATTCCGGCTAATCCGGTAGGATTATAGTTGTTTAGCTCTTATTGGTATCAGCGGGCGGGATGACATACGTAAGGAAATTTCCACTTTGAGTCACCACTATATCGTCGATATCATCATGAGATTCTAAGTGTAGATCCGCGTAGTGACTCATAAAGGGACCGCAAAGTTTCAAAGAAAAATGTATCAAGTAATAACTGTAAGTGTTTCCCAAGTCCAAGGGCTTTTGGTGGTCTACTATTACATAGAGCTAACCATTGCAACATTCATATGAGACAAACCTCCTCATCCTGATTACGCCAGAGCTCATCATCACGCCTGATATGACAAAATGGCGTCGTCCACACAATCGCACTCATTAGTCGCAGATATTTTTTTTTTCATGAATGGAAATACTCCTCGCTCCGTATCAAAAGTATGTACTTTGTCAATGTGAGTGTCCCTTGCGTAAGTTTGAGTGAGTATACGAGTGGATGACGGTTGTGAATTGATTAGGAAAAAGAATAATATTTAGATTATCAAAGTGGCTGATCATAATATTTGCGAAATGCAGTTTGAGCGTGTCAATAAACGCTCGCATAAAGTATACATAGTCAGGTGGTCTTGGGGCAATGGGACAATAGTCTATAGGAGTGATAAATGCACACACAGGCACACACACACTCGTAGCACGACGGATTAATCAGTGGGGTGTTACCCTGTTGTCGTCTCTAGTGTAGACACACGCACATCCAGGCGAATTTCTAAAATAAATACACAGGCGACACGTCCAGGATGTTTGTCAAATAGTATAGTGCATTTAGAAGTGGGACGGGCGACACGGGATCGTCGTCCATGGCGGCCGTGACAAGCTTCAGTATCGAAGAGTCAATCTAGCTAAATTGTTTTTCAAGTGGACAGTACGTAGTAGTATAGTAGTGTATGGAAACGCTTGAAACTACAAACACAAGCTTTTACACTGCCAATTTTTGCTTCGATTATAATTGCAAGGTCTTTTTTATCTGTCATTTTATATTTACCATTGTGCGTCCTCACAGTTTGTTTGTATGTCTATGCACTCTTGCGTGGGCGTCTTGCAATAATCTTTTGCATTGGACACACAGATGGGAATGGGACAAAAGACAGAGGAGATCTATATGCGAATCTGTGCGTAATGTTTGTAATGTGTGCGTTTGGCAAACAAGAAAAAAATCCTTGTGTATTTGTGTTGAACCGAATCATTATTATTCACTTGGAAAGCATGAGTAAATATTGTATCAAGACATCAATTTGTTTGTCAAGTTTCTCTCTCGGCACACACATACATACAATGTTGGAGTTTACATGCGGGAAATATTACTCCAACTTTTTCACCGATTAATCCCATCTTTTTTGAAGGACAGAGTGAAGAGGATAGGATGGCCAGTGACCTTAAGGAAAGCTCGGAGAAAGTAGAATTTTCATGTTGTTTCAACGGCGCAGAATCCACAAACTTTGTCAATTCAACTGCGTAAAGTTTTCTAAAGCCTGGCAAGCTCCCCACGTTCAAGTTATATAGTTTGTTGCGCAAGTTCAGCTACTACGAGGGGTCGTGTGTACAGGGATAGGGAAGCTTAATTATTCCAAAGATTTGTCCTCGACTTGTAAATTCTGCGAGCAGGGCCATGGAGGAACACGATGATAAATGGTGGCTCAAAGTTGTTACGTTTTATTGGTTATTGTAACCATACGCTCCAACTACTAAGCCTTTGCGTAATAATGCTCTTCGCCCTCTAACTCTCTCTCCCCTATCCAGTCCGTATGTTTTTTAGTGCATACAACTAACTACCTACAGGTTTTACTATTGAATCCGCCTGAATCCGGTTTGAAATAGTTACTGGTAGCTATAAGCACATACATCTTTACTTCTCTTTCCCCTGCAGCAGCCCTTGATGACATGCGGGTAGGAATAATAATATAACCTTTCCCTCCATCATCTCCCTTCCTCTTCTCTCTCTCTCCCTCTCCCGGTAAGCCTAAAAGCAAATAAGGAGGATGCAAAAACGTCTCTAAAAATCTCATGAACCTCTCATATGGCCCTTATAACCATTCACATTTGATTCCCATTCATGTGTACTCCGCCTCAAGGTTAGATATGTGCCACCATGTGTGCGTGTTCTTGTAGCTTTTCCATGTATGATGATGATTCCAGAGACCAGATTTCTTCTTCTGCAGTCAAACATGGCGGAATAGGTGGGTTTGTGCGTATAGTGATGCACATACAGAACTAACTTAGGAATCCAAGTAGTACGCAGTAGCTGAAGAAACCACAAAGGGTAAGGGGAAGCGAGAGAGAGAGAGAGACGAGCGATAAGAAGCAGCCAGGCGCATTTTATGAGTATTGATTATTGACAAGAAACCTTTAGTCCTTTTCCCCCATCTTGTCTTCTTGCGTATATATGCTAGAAAGCTCTGAGAATGGAAACGGTGGGTTCTAAAACAATCCAAATGTCATCAAGGGGTCAGTTGAAAAAAGAAGGAATTTGAGCACGTAGATGAGCGCGTGATGTTCAACGTTGATCTAGTAGGCTTAGTAAAGGGTAAATATTTTCTAGTTGATGCTTGAAGCTTAAAGGCTTTTGCTATGAGGCTTGAGTAACTCAATGAACATGTGTGCTAATTTTGAGTCCACTTGGAATGTTCCAGATGATGAGGAGCGAGCATTAGATTGTTTACCAAGTTAGGTAATCCCTTGGTAGAGTAAATGGTAGGGGCGTGTGCGTGTGTGTGTACAACTGTAAAGGGGGAGGGTCGATGAAGCTGTGGTGCTTCTATGTGTATGTCCCTTAAATAGCCAGCATTTGGGTTAAAGTTAAAAGGTGTACAATAACATGATGATTGTGTTGTTGAAAATGTGAGTGAAATGAATATGCGTTTAGAAAATAGAAAAGTATTGTGGAGGCTGACTGCATGAGAGTGAGTTAAAGTGCATTGTGTGTGTGTGTATTGATTGCTGATGAAAATGGAAGGTAAATATGATTTAGTATACGACAAGCAGGCTGTATAATAATAATATGTGATGTGTGTTATAGAGAGTTAAGGGAAGGAGGAGATCAACTTACTAACGGAGAGCTTTTTCCCTTTGTGTTTACTTTACAGAGTGCTCCTTCAAAGATGCTCACATTGTCAGAAATCTACCAATTCATCATGGACCACTTCCCATTCTACCGTCAGAATCAGCAGCGCTGGCAAAACTCCATTCGACATTCCCTCTCCTTCAATGACTGTTTCGTCAAAGTACCTCGCACGCCAGATCGACCTGGTAAAGGCTCTTTCTGGACCCTGCATCCTGAGAGTGGCAATATGTTTGAGAATGGCTGCTATTTGCGCCGGCAGAAGCGTTTTAAGGATGACAAGAAGGAGGCCGTTCGAGCGGCTCATCGAGGTAGTAACCAGGATCAACAGCAATCCATTTCGTCCACTTCTGGCGGTAGCAATGGTTCCAGCAGTGCATCCATAAATGGTGCCAGTCCATCCAAGTCAAAGGGTTCACATACTCCTCAGCCCAATCACGATGAGCACTCACCTAACGCTTACCATCACAGTTCCAATCATCATCATAAACTTAGTGATCCGCAGCAGCAGCACCAGCAACAGCAGCAGCAGCAGCAACAACAACAACAACAGCAACAGCAGCACCATCCTGGTCATAACCAACACCATGGCCACCATGGAGGTCACATACGAACGAGCTCAGGACATCATCACCAAGCAGACAATGAGCACCTTAGGAACATTATGAGCATCAATGGCGGACACCATCACCAAGGTGGACATTTGATTCATAGCATCAAGGAGAGTCACAGTCCTTCGGAGATCATGGACAAAATGGACCTGATGGCGAATGGGGACTGTGGGGTCAATCATCGATATCCACCTCTAGGTGACTCGGGTCAGCTGCCACCACTCTACCAACTCTCTCAGCATCCGCACATGAAAGATAGCTCGGCCATTGCTTCCTATGCAACCGCACTCTCCTCCGTTGCCTCCTCACATCCCTTCTCCATCAACCGACTCTTCCCGACGGAAGTCACCTCCAAGGATCCCAAGCATGATCTCATGCCACAGAGCTGCTTCGGACCATTGTCCTACAATACTAGCGACTACCATTATAATACCTCCTTATACCACCACCTACCAGCTAATCCATCCTTGACTTGAGCATACATAGTACCAAAAGTGTTGTAATTAGACTTACTCCATACAGATCTTCATGTATTTCTTGGTTTTTTTTACTATTATACCTTCAAGTCTCTACTATATATTTCTTTATGCATGTGATTGTGAGTGTATGTGTGTACGTCTGTGTCTCACTCTCCTATAATTATCGTAATTATTATTACAGAGCCAAATAATAGCCAGCTTTCTCCATAGCAAGCTCAGTAGGGAGTTATTTTCATGAACACTCTATGTATGTCGGTCGATTGGACAAATATTTGCAAACTAATTCAAAGCGGCAATGGTTTAATCCCTTTTAATTGCTCACACGCCAGTGTAGAATGAATGCGAGGAAAGCTCTATCACAGTTCAGCTCAAATGCTCTCATTTATTTATAAATGTTTCCCATACGAACAGAGAGAGAGAGCCTTCTGTTCTTGACAGTCACTCCTTGAATTATATCCTACTGTACTGTTGTCGTGTTCAAATGGAGGCCATTCCACAGACAGGCATATTCAAGCAGAGCATTTAGACTGGGAAATTTACAGCAAAATGTAAGGCATTACCATTAGCATACTACGAGCTCCAGTCAGCAACCGCAATTTATGTCAAAAGCCCATTAAATTTGAGAGTGTGAGGGGAGTTGTGAATGTCTCGTCTGGCTGTGTGACATGTAGGAAAGCGAATAAAAGAGCAAGGGATACCCTTAGGTATCACATGCAATGTTGTGGCACATTTAGCTGCTCCCCAGTAATAGCAAGTTTGTCCGTTGAAAGCGATATGATGTCGAGGTGTTAGACAGTCGGTCGGAGGTCGCTTGTACGACACAGCAGGAGAGATTAGTAGGGACAAGACCCTAACCTTCAGGGAGCCATCAGCATTGTCATCGTACAACATATAGTGTCTATTAGTGCTTGTAATGATATCATATGCGGCCATTTCAAAGTCAACGAACCGTACAACAAATCCCTATCATTTTAACACAACATAATTATTATATATTATATACGTACTTTGGTGCTGTCTATCACATCTATCTCGATTTTTTTCGTCGCGTACTTCTGCTAATGCCACTAATAAATTTCTTTCTTCTACCCTTCATTTGAATGGATGCATTTGGTAAGCAGGGGCAGTTGAAATTGCAGTAGTTTTGAAGAAAATTAAAAACTGTAGTTGAACCAGGCGTATAGGAATGTAGTAGTAGAATTTAACATTTTTAATAACGCGTCGTGCTAAGGTAAAGGTCAAAGCCTGTTGGCTTTCGTGTGTATACAGTTTTAGTGTTAATTTTTCTGTGTAATATTACAATTGTGCGTGCGGTATAGATTAATATAAAAATAGTATATCCTCTCTTGGTTCTCTCCTCTTCATGTGTGCATTTTAAGACAACAAGTTGACAATTGCAACTATTACATAGAAGTAATTAGGACGAGTATGGAGTAAACGTTGACAAGTGCAATGGCACACACGGCAGAGATACGTACTCTGAGCTGTGTGTGTAAAGTGTATGAGGATGAGATCTTGAGTAAACAAAAGTAAATGGCGACAGAGAAATCCGTGCAAATGAAGACGGAACACACAAGTTCTCGAGTTATACTTCTACTACAAGTTAAATATGAGTGAATGTGCCATTTAAAAATATTAAGGATCTAATGCATTGATTGATATAAATACAATGTAATATTCTAAGAGCGATTAAGTATAGAATTAATACGGTGTGACAGCTATACTTATACAATGATGATACGTAATTACTGAGTCGAATAATAATAATAATAAACGTAATTGTGTACACATAACTTTTGCTTCTACAAAGTTGTTTGTGGCATCAGAGTTGCAACGGGAGAGAGTGAGGTCCAATATCACCTGCTGTCCGCAACATTGGATTGTACACTCTGGTGTGAATAATGCCGTCCTTTTTGCCATAATTGAATCAATATAATCATCCGTTAATCATACAGGTGCGCTAATCCTCTGCGATCAGAGAAAACTGTACAGTATGACGACTGTGTGCTGACTGACTTCCATCATTTTAGTTTGATGCGGGAAGAAATTGGACGCGTGTGTGTGTTGTTAGCCGTGTCGCGATCGATTGACCAATTTCTCATTGTTATAATCATTATCATTATTGCCATCCCTCCCCTTCTTCCTTGTCTCCCCCATCATCTCATTCCGCCTTTCAGCTCTCAATTTATATAAAATCCAAAATGAATTGCGTAAAATGTTACACTACTGTTTACTCACCGGCCTCCTGTTTGCGTCGTGTGCCGGAACAATAATGCTTGCCTTTGTTCATCCTGCCATAACGTAGGTTCTTAACAGGAGTGAGGACTAATTGCTTGTATTGTGGACGGTGGAAAATAAATTACCAACCCTCCCTCACACACCTACATTACGACACAAGAGTCTTTGTTGTACACAGTCCCTGTATGACGATCATGATAATAACAGGACCGACCCTCCTTTTACAGCCTCCACTCACTCACTCACACACTCAATTCACACAAGGAGCCTACATAACTTTTACACCAAACTCTTCACACCTGCTGAACAGATAATTTCATTACTATTTTCAGCACTGTACTGGTAGCAGCAGCCGGACCAAGTTAATGCGAGCCATTAAGTAGTGTACCAGATGAATGAATGAATAAGCGGGGGAAGAGCATTATGTTTCCTTATCAAAGACTGACCTGGCCTCATCCAATGTCCAATTGTACTAACAAGAGGACGTCAATATATTCTAATGTTCATTTCATTGAATAGATGAGTAATGTCACAGAACATCTGCATTGAATTACTGGCTTGCTAAAAACGGAGATGTGCCAGAAGAGAGGAAAAGAAATAACATGTCCCTACCGCATTCTCAAGTACGCGCATGCACTTGAGCCTGTCACTGCTTTCAAGTCCTTTTGGGCCTGTAAGCTCGTCTGTGTCGGTATCTTTTTCAAGTACTTTAATTGGTTAAAATGCTTAACTGGAATGCATTGAGGTGAGATTAGAGAGCGAGGAGTTTCCTTTGTCCGTTCTAATCACATAATGAAACCTTTTTTACTTGAAGCGAGAAAAGTGAGCGAGCGAGGGAAATAACCTTTCTGCTCAACTTTACCTGATGGTATGGTGCAAAAGTCCATGTTATTCTCGCTTCTACTGTGCTGATGATGAAAATTCATAAGGTTGGGTAATATTTGTTTTTCCTTTGCTCATGTGAATGTGTAGATTCGTGCGTAAAAGAGCCAGGAGATATGTACACGGGATCATAAAGGTATTAAGGCTGATATGTGGCGGGCAGTAGGAAAGCGAGTGAGAGCTTGGTGAAAAGACCTGCCTCCCGTTTTCCCTACCATAGTCCAGATTAAGATGGTTTTCATCTCACTCACTCATACTCTTTGCCCTAGACAGAGAGCCAAAAGCTTTACTGTTTTCCACATGCTGGACAATGGACCCTCCGTCGCAATAATCCGGATAGCCAGGGCCAGGGCACGAACTCTCATCCACATATCTCACCAACTCACACACACACGTCATTCTCTTCTCACAAACTTTTCATGTCTCTCTGCTATCTGCGTGGAAAAAGATGCCGTGCTGCTGCCACACACATACACACACCAAGTCATTCTCGTATCACCTCGAAAAAAGTGAGGCTTTATCTAATATCGCTGAATTAAATGGATTTCAACCTCTTTTTCCTCCTTCTCACTGCATCACACACGCTCCTACACATCATAGGCGAAGTCTCTATACTTTTTCAGGACATTTCCCATCCTAATTCTATACTTGTTCAAATTTTTGCATCTTGAGAGAAACGGGTCTGATGGTTGGATGAGTGAGAGGGAAATGTGGAGAGCTCATCCATCACCTTTGGAAGAGGGAAGCATGACAAGGATCTAATAATTATAGTGACATTCTACCCATACGCACATGTCCACCAGTGATAAATGTGGAAGAAGGGGAGGGGTAGTGTGTGGGTTGTTTGAACAGAGGTTTTCTATCTGAAAT
This sequence comes from Deuterosminthurus bicinctus, assembly GCA_034698825.1. NCBI lineage: Eukaryota > Metazoa > Arthropoda > Collembola > Symphypleona > Bourletiellidae > Deuterosminthurus > Deuterosminthurus bicinctus. Next base: position 11,248 of record JAQIWI010001656.1, read on the forward strand.
TTCATAGGCGCCCGGTGTGCTCTGATAAGGGCCAAAAGGGAGTTTGATTTGAGAAAATTTGAATATGTTCTTCCTCCATATTGGACTGGGAGCATCATCTTCCATCATCGTGTCATAATTTCATATCGTCTCGCCCACCGAAATTGTAAAGTTTCGGACGAACATAAAGGGGCTGGGGTTGGAACGTGAGTCTGACAAAACTGATTAGCTTGAAGCTCATCAAAACTTTCGGAGCAGTCTCCAGCGATCCCGCTCTGCTGCTGAGTGTACTATGGGATTACCTTCAAGATTATGACATGTTCGATGTGTGTGGACGTGATGTAATAAAATGGGCTGACTAAGAAATCAAGAAGAATATCAAAAAAGTAAGTTGCTGATAACAGTGTCAAAGTCACTCTGCAGATAAGGATAGTAAATGTGACCCGAACACAACTTTGTCACTCTCCCTTCTTCTCTAACCTCACATGTGAATCAATAAAGTCAAGGGAATAAGAGAGATGAAGAGAGAGAGAGAGAGGACAGGAAGATTGTGAAGAAATCTGGCGCTGCTTTGTTGGTTTACTCTCATTGCTATCAGCGCAGCGAGATATGTTGACTGAAACTGGAAATTTTGTTTGCCAACCACCACGATCATGGTAAACATTTGGATAGAAACAAGGAGAAGGCTCTTTCCATCATCTCAACAAGCTTTCGGAGTATTCATGAAGGAAGTTTTTCTAGCAAAATGGAGCAAGTAGCGTGGCCTCTATCAACAAAATTACAAATATCGGTCGCCTTTGCACATCCCTTCTCATGGTAACTCTTGACCAAACTCCTCTGACCACCAGCATTGCTCCTTGACCGGTCCTTATAACGATGGAGTATGTAATATCGTTATGGTTCGCTCCAGCAATCCATATGGGCTCATGTTTGCATAATAAACCTTCAAAACAGAAGCCGAAAAGCCTCAGGGTGGTCCTCTCAGATACAGCAGAAAATATTTGCAGTTGATAAAAAAAGTCAAACAGACCCCGACCGTCGGTCTATTATAATAATTCTAGGAAAAGTGTCCTTCAGTCCACATCTTGAAGCGTTTGACCTACACATAGAAAAGCTTGTTAAAAGTTCTGGTTTAAACTGGAATACGACTTGATTACGTTAAATATGAGATTGTTGAGCATGATCGTCGGTACTTCTTCTCGAATGGTTCCCCAAAGGCTGATTAATGCTGTCTAGAGATCGAACACTCACACCATCTGGCTCATCTAACGGCGATAGTATTGGTCAATTTTCAGTATGAGCATCTAGCTTTGCCATCCCTATAGCATCAGAAATGACATGAATAGGCTGAAACATACTTCATGAAGCAATGATTACAAAAGTCCTACGGCAGCCAAATGTCCCACTTTCCCCGAAAAATCCAAAGTGCGTCATTGTTATCCTAACAATATCCAACTAAATAGGCAGAAAATATTGTGAAATCAGATCAAAGTCCATAAAAAATCTCCTTGAATCATCTGTGAGTGAAGCTGTGGAAAACCGCACAGTTGCTATAATTATTGCAGCTTAACATATAGTAGTCAGTTGCAAACACACTCCAACTCGCATCTCCTCCTCGATATTACAAGGAACATCTGTGCGGGATGTAATGCCGAATGTCCTTTCCACAATTCAGTTGAAAGTATAGAAAGAGAGAGACAGACATTTTGTGTAAAAATGTGCTCATGACAGAGAATTCATTGCGCTATTGAGAGGGCTTAAATCATTCTCATAACGGCTGCTGTCGGATTATTCTCTAGTCAATGTGACGAAGCTCTCTCAGTACTACATATTTAATACCACACGTGAACAAGTGTGGAAGAAGTGCAGTATATAGTAAAAAAAAAAGCTGGTTGCTAAAAATGCATTGGTGGTGTGCCAGGCATTCTGGAACAAGTGGCTTCTTCTCTCTCTCTCTTCAATCCTCCTCAGTCACTGGTTTCATCAAGTTCATGTCATCATCATGGTCGTCCTTTTAGCCACACTCCTCAACAGTCGTCGTCGTCCACATCATCGTCAGAAATACATACCAAGCCTTCTCCTGAATACTTGAAGAACCACAGACAGAAGCAGCTAGGAGGGAGCAGCAGCCAAGTCTAAAACAGGGGGCCCTTTCTACACTACACTCCATAACCGCTTTAGTGGCTACACGTCACATCAATTCATTCAAGAGCTCTTCAGTTTCATTTCATATTTTTCATCCTTCCATCTTCAGCATTCTGAAAGGCTTTTTGGACGTTGACGATGACGGCGACGGCAGCGATGGTGATGATGATGATGATGACGACGACGTCGACATCAACAGCCTAGGCTCAAGGGAGATGGATCTAGTATAACTTGTGCATGTCACTGTATATTTGGATAAATCCATTGGGATCCACATGGACACGACCCCCCGCTCCTTCCTCTTCTTCAATCTACGGTCCCACTAATTCAAACTATGTACATAATAATATTAACCTGACTCGTCTCAAGTGCTGGAATCAATAGCACACCCACACACAACTTTATAGCTGATGATAACTGTTTGGAAACAGCTATGTCAATGTTTTACTTCAATATTTGCCTAAAATTTCACACAATCAAATCCAGATTTTTTTCAGGAAGAGAGAATATTATGAAAAAATGAGATCAACAAACTCTTGGCTATTTTATTACATTATTGCTCAATTGGAGGGTTAGCAATGCTTCCGGTATCCCCTTCTAGTGCAATCATTCAGACTCTCATTTTCCAACACCCACGACGACTGCGTTGTATTGAAAATGAAATAAATAATCCAATTAGAATTGTTGAATGAATGGCAATTGGGAAGCTGTATACGAATTCAGCTGTCTCATTCTAAAAGATCCAGCGTGTAGACAACAATTAACAATGGATTATTGTGAGCGCTGCTGTGGGCTTTTAGTTTGTGGTATTATCTTCCTCGCTTCAGTCACCTTCCCCACAGACAATCATATGGGAGAGACATGTAACGGAATCCCATGGGAAGATGCCTCAGCTTCAGTAGAGCTTCACAAGACAGAAGCAAAAAGACATGGGAGTTAACAATGGTAAAAATTCTGCTAACGAATTACACAAATAATGCAACGGGTCCTACGTCTTTCAATGACAGAGAAATTCCTCCTCACGTTATTTCCCATGTAAAGTGAAATTCATAATTCATACAAACACTTGCATCTTCGTATGCCACCTCTCTCTCGGAAGTCCATAGATTTGGGTACCTGCATGCGGATGAAAAGAGATTTTTGGGAAGAGCTCTTTTTAATAGCAACATCCGGACACACCTTGTCAAGTCGTTCCTTGCATTTTACTAAGAGCTTGTGAACACGTATATACTATAGTGGTGATTTTTTGACACCCGCACCTTCGTGTGAGGACGGAGACGTCACCTGTACATACCTGAAGAAATTCTTGAAATTTTCAATAGAAATCCATTAAACGAACGCATACATTTAGACAGATGTACTACACTATAGATGATGTCATTGCCATTATTCTTGGCCGTGTCCTGTAGGAGGTGTATAGTGAAGGCAACAGCCGTACACATATCACACGCGCATTCAATCTACCTTCTTCCACCCATTGCCATAGTGGAAAAAAATGAAAAATAAACAATATAAATTATTCATTTGAATACAACATTAAAGTAAACAAATTTACTGATAGAAGGTATGGCATTCCTTCCAGTATGCATGTCCTCTGCTGTTCAGGTGGGGAAGCCATCCATTATTTTTTGCAAAAAAATATTTGTTTGCCTTTGGTTTCACTCTAATATTCATTCACTTGGTGGTAATGTAGCAGCAGTGACTTTAAGGACTTTGTCCCAATATATCATTCCAAAGGTACACATCATCAGCGTTATTATTGTTGACGCTATTATCTTCCTCGTCTGTCCGTGGGTGCGCATGATGACAACGAGGCTGCAATGTTAATAGTTGACAATGGTGCCCTTTACAATATCATAATTGGCAAATATACCTGTCTATGTCTATACTATGTCTGTGAAGATCACTTAGGGATAATCGGATATGTTTTAAGTATGTCATTGAGTCTCGGC
>JAQIWI010001657.1:0-15319 GCA_034698825.1 Deuterosminthurus bicinctus
CGGGATTATGTACGCGAGAATAATGTGGCGGGATCAGTATGAGCGGGCTCAACGACGGGGGCATGTCTCCGGACACCGTGAACAGCGAGCTTTTCAAGAGACAAAGAAACTTTGCCAATATTTATCTAATAATGCATTTTGTTTGACTTTCATAGCCAACATGAGTTGCTAAAGCAGCCCTACAGGACTTACAGTACAGTTTGAGGAGTTGAAATGAACTGACATGTTCCAAGTTGATTAAGAATTGAATGAGATGTGAGTTTTTTTTTAATTTGAAGCGATGCAAGTTTGATTGTTGTTAGTTCTATGGAATTCCATTAGTTTAAATGATTTTATATTCCAGTTTCAAACATGCAAAATCGCAGCCGGAAAAACTATTCAAAAGATTGTGGTTTAGCTCTGTCGCTATTCAGTCAGCGAGATAATGTTTGATTGAATACGAATGAGGAAAGATTTCAGCGTGGATATGTGGAGCTATTTCATTCAAATTCTTTGGATTCAGCTGCGACCTGAAAATGGGCCTTGCCTCAAGTGTAATGGCGGCTCGAGCCCTAAAGTCCCGGCCGAGATAGTGAAGCCTCTGCAATGCAGGTTCATCTATTCAAACATTGTTAGCACAAGTTGTTTCGTTCGCTTCCGTGGTTTGCACCTACCAACCGATTTACTTGTGTTTCAGTTGGATTTTAGCCTCCACATTTTTGCGCAAATGCATTAAGTGGCGTTGATACACACCAACAACAACGGCTTCAATACATGAGCTTACAACATTGGGGTCTTGAAGGTTTTGTTTAGTGCTGTTGCATTCAGGAGGATTGATTTGTATTTGTAACATTTAATTGATGCAGTAAAATTCCGAAATATTCCTTTATTGAAAGACACCAGTAAATAAATAATTGGAAATAATCATCCGTTTCTGTAATATCCAGCCACAAAAGACTAATAGTCGGAGAGTGTGGACAACTACAGTGGGTGTGGGTGCTTTAATATTAATAAAGGGCTAATCTGAGCCATGGATGGCTGATTTAGGGAACTGTTGGACCTCGACGCCGATTACCGATTTAAATAAACATGCTTTGTCGAGCTACGTAGCCAACTAACCCGCCAGTCTATCCACGTATAAATGCACCAGGTGTGGAAACTTAACGTACGAGTTGTTTTGTGTATACTAACTTCTGACTTTCTAGAGCTACGTGCATCAATTTTGTATACCAATTCTGAAACTTGAATCTTTCGGTATTTTGGTGGTATAAGATATAACCGACACTGAAAGCGCGCAGCAATTGAGTAAGAATTTATGAAACGTGTTGTGAAATGGACGATGTCCGCAGATCTGGTTCTTATGTAGGGCAGTGAATACCTTAGACCTATAGTGTACCTTTGGAATGTACTTCAGGTCTGTCGGGAGCCAATCCTTCTGTGCAGCTGCTCACAAAGTCGAAAAAAGTGGATTTTTGCCCAAGTTCCGCACTCAACCCCATCGCCAATTCAAGTAAATGTCATGAAATGAATTTTCCCCCTTCATCTACTCCTTAAAATCTCCTGTGGTTCCACAACATACCACCTGAAATCATATGGGGTCATGGTGAAAAAAATTCACAAAGTAAGGTCACACATGAATTTAATGCAATTATCAAGATCGCTTCGTCGCCATGAGATTGATTCCAGCCAAAAATTAGGTAAGCTCAGAAAATAGTAGGAAAACCTCAAAATTAATCGAAACAATGATTTTATCAACAAAATTTCCCAAAAATTACAATTTAGCACTAATTTAAGACGATTTACATAGTAACATTAGTAAATTGTAATTTTTGGGAAATTTTGTTGATAAAATCATTGTTTCGATTAATTTTGAGGTTTTCCTGTTTTCTGAGCTTACCTAATTTTTGGCTGGAATCAATCATTTAATGTGAGGCACTGGCTCTTCAGTGGGTCTCCGGTTTCGTTAATAACGAACGTTAATAGCTCAATATGGTATTGTGGTTCGTCATCATGCGTCATCAAAAACTCCATCGATTTTCAACTATAAGCAACATGAAATCTAGTAAGAGACACAAAATCAGTGAGCTTTAAGCAGGGGACAATGTTTTGCAAACTATAAGTTGTCAAAAACTTGTATGCATATTTGATAGAACGCTTGCCTTGCTGGAAAAATCACACATCAGTTTGCATAATGGCGAGTCACTTTACCATAATGAATGAGCTTGGAATCACACAGGTGGTCGTGTCTATATTGGTTGACAATTGCATAATAGTTGCTTGGCACGTTTAGCCCGATAATCCAATTCAGCTTATTCCCACACGAAACAGAGGAACTTTCTAGGGAGCAAACAAGGATCCGTAAAGACTCCAATAAGCTTGTAAAATGGCAGCTGCTAGGGCTCTTTTCATTTTCCAATCAAGAAATCATGATTTATTTTGTCAAGGACGAGCTGATATTACATTGAGTTGGATAAAGTTGAATGCACGTCCTACCGTCTTGGTCGAGGTGCTCTTCATGAGGACACAAACAAGCAAATGATTCCAGTTTGAGTACACACAAATGTGAGCATGGAGAACTTGCGCACGAATTTTGACCACCAAAGTGTCTTGCTTCCGTACAGCGCCATGTGATATTGTACTACTGATGCTCTGGGGTTGATGACTGTACGATTCTTCCCGTCGTTACCAACGGATTGAACCCGTTTTCCTAACATCTCGCTTAAGTAGACCCTGTCAGTATGAGTGGCAATGCCAGACAGAACATGATCATTAGCCAGAAGCACTCTACGATTCTTTCCATTCAAATCCGAGCTTTCAATTAGTCCTTCAATCTCATAAAGTAATGTCTATTCTCGCCCTCGTCTACATAAAGCCGCCGTCTACATAAATGAACAGAGCCCTAGCAGCTGCCATTTTCGAAGCTTATTGGAGTCTCTGCTCCTCGTTTGCTCCCTAGAATGTTCCTGTGTTTCGTGTGGGAATAAGCTAAATGGGTATATCTTGCTATACTTGCCAAGAAACTATTATGCAACTGTCAACTAATATACCCAAGACCACCTCTGTAGTTACAAGCTGATTATGGTAAAGTGGCTACGAAAACTGATGGATGAATGATTTTTCCAACAAGCCAAGAGTTCTTATCAAATATCTGGCGTACAAGTTTCTGACAGTTTATAGTTCGCAAAACATTGCCTCCTCCAGCTTAAAGCTCACGGTTTAAGAGATTTTGCATTGCTAATCACTAAAAATCGATGGAGTCTTTGTGGCATGATAAGGAAACCAAATGCTCATGCAAGAGCCAGTGCCATACACTAAATTATTATAACCCGCGAGCTAGGCCGAGGCTACGTTCTTTGTTGGTTGATGCGATATTTCTGGCCGTCAACGCGCTGCCGTCAAACGTTTACACTAGAATGCAATAAGCGGCGTTATAACTCAACGGTGACAGTGGCTTCAATAAGAAGTTCACGACATCGATTTTTGTATTGTATGAGTACAACCAAAATTAATTAAGTTCATAAAACAACTCTAATTAAAATTAAATTTATTAATTCAAAGTCGAGTTTGGTGGCCTTAACAGGAACCCCAAAATTTTGAAAAATCGGCTTTATCCTAATGCTTGAGCCAAAGGATAACCTCAATTAATTTCACAATAGCTCCTTCGGGTCTAGCAATAGCCACGGTGATATTACTAGTAGAACTTAAATTGACATCTGCTAGAGTTGTCGGCCTTCTATGTTCCGTAAGAAACACATTAGTGTACATACAGCTGCAAAGGACAAGTCAACTGCCAGTAGTGTCTTGAATAATTTCAGACTAACTTCCTGCAGATAGGCAGCCATAGCCTGGCACGTCAACAAGGTCATCCCAATGTGGCACTGAGAGGTAAAATATTGTACTAGCTTGCAGATTTCTCAAAGGTTAGAGTTGTATCCAGCTATTGAAATATGAGACGACAGCATTTGTTTTTACCTATCGTTGGAATGATTGCCATGACAGTGACAGTGCAATTGATTTTCATAAAGTAGCAACATAAAATTTGCATGAACCGAGGATGGCCATATTAAGAGGAAAGATTTCTCGGGAACTTGATGGCAAATCATCGGAAAATATGTTTTCAAACTATGCGGATTATAGAAATGATAAAAGGACATGGGCGCTTCAGACGAATTTTGTAGAGAGTCAGAGATGGGAAGGACAAAGATTATTAGATGCGTTACTCCAGAGACTATAAGATTGCATCCCACTGTACTCAGGCTGAACGCGTCAGCCATAACGCTAGTCAAAATCCATTTCATTGACATCCTGAACCGACATTTTACAATAGACGGGAATGCAATTAAAGTTCAAGTGGCGTTCAAGCAACTCTACTATTTACTATGAGTAGCTAAGTTTTCCGTGCCAAGTGAGTGGACTCATATTTCTTGATAAGACGTCTGGAAACGTTACTACGTGCGTCAGTTGTCATAATAATGATGATTCCCTTCATAATATCAGCTCGCACACCGGTACGCATATACAACAGGTCAACATTTCCAGGTAACTTTCCTTTGCATATTCAACAAAATAAAGTTCTGTCTGCAGGCTATTCACACACAGAACGCATGGAGTGGGCAATATGCTGGACTGCTGGAGGATGAGCTGGAGCTAATAGTCATCTACATGTAAGATTACAGAATGCAAAAGGCCAAACAGGCACGGCTACAATCAACACAGCGACTTTATCTGTAGGGAAATGAGTATTTTTGTAAATTAATCTAATGAAGAATGAAATGTGCCTGAAAATTAAACAAGAAAGGGCTTGCTGGCAAGTTTGCCTTTGTTCTCAAGCCGAGGAGGTTGCATTTTTACACGCAATTCCAAGCCAATTATTGTTGAGTTCATAATGAAGTCTACTACGCTGTCAATTGCTCTCCTGCTTTTGTACATGCTTCTGATTCTTCCAAACGCGTACGGAACCCGCGGACCTGTTGTCCACCCGAGACCAGTCAGACCTGAGCAAGCTGTTGGTATTCCACCGGAGCAGATAATGCGACAGCAGCGAGCTGTCTCTCATATTCAGTAGATTCTTTGCTTTATTTTTTTGAATGAAATAGGTCGAGGCAAAGCTTCCTGTCGGGGTGTGACTATTACTGGGGTTACAGCTGATGAATGTTTGGGAATTTTCTAGGTCGTTTTAGACAGCCAAGACCCTTTACAACAAGAAGCGGGCAGGATGGCGGCTAGTGGGGCACGATATACTCGAAGGCTCGAGCGTACAGACGTTGTTTTCGATTTCTTAAAACGGGGAAGCTCGGCTGAAACGATTGTAGCAAGTAAGTAAAAAGATTTGTTGGTGTTTTACAATTAATGCGAATTTTAAGTTGATGTTTATATTTTAATTGAAAAACTTTGGCTTGAATTTGAATGTGATACATAATTAATTAATGCCCTTCCCTTGCTTTGTAGATGACGGCATGGATGCCGGCAAAAGTAAGTTCTTTATTCTTTGTTTCCCAGAGTAATTGACTTTGACATTGTTGTAACGTCAGCTGGCATGAATTGTTAACTTAATGCCTAAAATTTGTACGGTTTTTTCTCTTTGCAGATGTAGCAAAAACAGAGAATACCGGTAAGCAATGGAAAATTGCAGCAATTTTAAACTTGATTATTTGGATTTGTTCACGGTGTGAGCTCAAATGTTCATGGCAAATTGCAGCTGTTCGATCCATTCGGATCATCGTGGCAGACTACGGCAAAGGTGAGTGACACAATTGACTTGACAGCATCTTTTCTTGTCAAGAACAAGAACAATGTGTTACAATTTAATCTTCCTTATTACAGGTGCTACTGGGACATTAGGAGGCCTTGTGGATCATGCGGGATCCAAACACTCTGGCTCGAAGAAGAAGAAATAAGTACAACCAACTGTAGACAGTGAAATTATGGATGAAGATTCAATATTGTTATAGCGGCAGCGAGCAGCAGAAGCTGAAGAAATTAAGCTGTTGTCAGTTCCAAAAATAATAGTAATAATGTTTATTTGATTTGTTCTAGTTGAGTTGCAATTAAATATTTGGTTCACAGTTCTATGGACGTAGCGGTGTTTTACAACAGCGGATTATTGAATCCTCATGCCTTCCGTAAAGGAACGGGTATTTTTATGTCACGCAGCCGTGGTGAGTTTCAACGCCACTTTATGCATTTACACAAAAACATTGTAACAGTTAATGGAGATTGCACCTGTAAAAGTTTAGAGTTATTAGAGTATTTAGAGTTTATTTAGCAAGTGTAGCTCCAACTCGAGAGGACCGAGGCTGAGTTACGGCATTCAAATTAAGTAATTGCATCCGAACTTCTGGCATCAACTAGGGTTGATACTCACATTTGGGAAAGTAAATTGCTAGCGTAAAGTACACATTATCGGTTGTCTCGCAGCCCTTTGCGGGCGTGCTGAACAACATATTTATGTGCCAATTTTCGCGAAACCAATTATGGCCCGAGATTCAGTGATGATATATTTAAATAGGGACAGGCGGCGGGCCTCATGGGCTGCAAAAATGCCCACTAGCTACATGATTCCGAGCATAGCTCTATTCGAAGCACGGCTCTGATCCATATGGAAACTACGAGCCACAAAAAGTTCAACAACCGGATGGGATGGCGGCTGCTGGGGCTTCTTAGATTTGGCAATAAATAGTTTTTGATAATACTGAGCAGATATTACAGTGAGTTGGAGAAGGCCAAATGCATGTCCGACCGATTAGGTCAAGGTGCTTTCATTCAGGTCACAAACAAGCAAATGATTAGTTTGAGCCATTAAATGATCTGCCACCATCTTGATTATCTCATCATGAACAATTCATACCAATAAATACTTGGGAATAATCATCCGTCTCTGTAATATCCAGGCTGTCCACACTCTCCTACTTTCTGTGGCTGGATAATCCAGAAACGGGTGATTATTCCCAAAGGTGGAAGCATAAAGCATATCATTCTCTCGCATCAATAGTCTGCATATTGCTCTAGCAAAGCCATCATCTCATTATCAAGTGCAGGGCACAAATCAACCTGCAAAGGATTGACCTTCCTAGAGTTAAATTGAAATGTCACTTTGTTAATGTAGGGCCAGCCAGTTATACCCGGCAATGCTTTCTGCTATCAAGGATGTGGAGGGTTTGTCATCAGTCTATCAGATCCAGCTTACATTAGGGGAATCTCATACGAACATATTCCCAAAGATGCTCACCCTGAAAAACACATCAAGTCGGCTCCAGCTCTACTTGTGTTGCATGTTAGTTAGCTTTCAAAGTCAGTCTGGATGCTGGCGGACTAAAAATAAACCTAAAAATTAATAAATTAAATTTCAGGGTTTAGTTAAAGTTGGACGAGGTCCACCTAGTGAGGTCTTTTTGGGAAATTTCGAGTAAGAAGACAGCGGTCGGGTCCTTCAGTCTAAATATTTCAAGGTTGAAGGTTCCCAACCAAAACAATTGTAGCTCGAATTTGTTCCTTAAGTTTTGGTTCTAATGCCATTACGCACTGCTGCCTTTAAGAGAGAGTAGTAACTACGAGAACCAGTTCTCCAAAGTCAAAGTCTCCATCCACGGCAACCACGGTCAGGCCTTCACCTGTTTGTGTACCGAATACAAATTCATGTTCGAGTTAGCCCACCAGATTGTCAAACTAAATAGGAATCTTTAAGCTCATTTCCGTAATAAACGAACCAATTGTTTTGATCGTGAGATTAAACAAGCAAAGGGGTTGGGGCTTAAGCTCCTCCCAGATGCACGGTAGACCTTTAACTATTTGCACGGTCAGTCTTTCTAGCTGACAAAACATGTTCCAACGTAACGTAACAATGGCAATCAGGATTCCCAAAAAATCCTTCACCTTATGTCTGGAGTTTCCGCTTTTCCGTAGAATTGATGAGTTGAGCAACTATGTAGCTACAGAATGAAAATAAATTGCGCTATTGAAGCAGATTGATTCCCAATTGGATTGGAGCTCTAAACAAATATAAAAGTCATTTCCGAAAATTAACAAATGATTACAGCTGTTTTGCTCGGCAACACTATAGAACACTACACTTGACAGAGATTGAGTCCGTAAGTTGGTTGAGTCCGTAAGTAAGGATGGAGGGAACGTGACTCTCACTAGAAAAACAAGTGGATATGTCTCCAGTATCGCAAAGTACGGAAGCAAGACATTTTCCCGTGAAAACCCATGCGCAGGTTCTCCTTGCTCACATTTGTGCGTACTCAAACTGGAATCATTTGCTTGTTTGTGCCCTGAAGGAGAGCAGCGACCGTAGGGCGTGCATTTAACTTTATCCAACTCAATATCAGCTAAACATTTAGATGAGAGCTCATAATAGCGACGTCTCAAACCACCAAATTAAGTTCAATGACTTCACGCTGAATATATATAAGTAGTAATGGTTGGAATTGCAACAACTGTTAACAAAGTTAATCTTAGTTAATGACTTTGCGGTCCATTTTTAACTTAAATCTTTGCTGTTAAACGCAATGTTTCTTCACAAGGAAAGATACCACAAAAAATCTTACCGAAGATGCTTGAATAGCGAGCTTCTCAAGAGACAAAGAAACTTGGCCAAGATGTATCCAATGCAATTTGTCTGATTATCATGTCCAACATGAGTTGCTAAAGAAGCCCCACAGGACCTACAGTACAGTTTGAGTATTTGAAATGAACTGTCATGTTCCAAGTTGTTTTAGAATTGAATGGTATTTGTTTTTTTTAATGTGAAGGGAAGTTCATAGAAATTCTACTTGTATTCGTAAATTTAATGTGCATAATTTGTGCAATTTTTTCGGTCTATGAAGAATAAAATTGTATTGAATCAACTGGCAGTGCTAATTTTTTTTAAATTAACGTACGCTTATTTCAACCTCTAAAGGATGTAAATGGTGGCAGCCATGGGAGTTTGACGCAGTCAAAGATTTCATGGCAAGTAAGTCCGTTAGCAAGTTCGTTGCGATTCGATTCATTTAAATGTTTTTATATTCCAGCTTCAAGCATGCAAAATCACAGTCAGAAAAACTATTCAAAAGATTGGGGTTCAGCTCTGGTGCTATTCCGTCAGCGAGATAGTTTTTGATTGAATACGAAGGAGGACAGTGTTCAGTGTAAATATGTGGAACTATTTCACTCAAATTCTTTTGATTCAGCTGCGACCTGAAAATGGGCCTTGCCTCAAGTTTAATGGCGGCTCGAGCCCTAATAAGTCCCGGCCGAGGTAGTGAAGCCACTGCAGCTTCACCTATTCTAACATTATTAGCACAAGTTGTATTGTTCGCTTCCGTGTTTTTCACCTACCAACCGGTTTTTTCCTGTGTTTTACTTCTTATGCAGGCTGAACGTTTTTGCTCAGATTCATTAAGTGGCGTTGATACACCAATAACAACGGCTTCAATACATGAGCTTACGTCATTGGGGTACTTGAAGGTTTTGTTTAGTGCTGTTGAATTCAGGAGCATTGATTTGTATTTGTAACATTTAATTGATGCAGTAAAATTCCGAAATTTTCCTTTCTCGAAAGACACCAGTAAATAATTGGAAATAATCACCCGTTTCTGTAATATCTAGCCACAAAAGACTAATAGTCGTTGATTGTGGACAACTACAGTGGGTGTGGGTCCTTTAATAAAGGGCTAATCTGAACCATAGATGGCTGATTCAGGGAATTGTTGGACCTCGACGCCGATTACAGATTTAAATAAACATGCTTTGGCCAGGTTCGAAGTTGATTGACCCGCCGGTTCATCCATGTATAAATGTACAGGGTGTTGAAACTTAACGTACAAGTTGTTTTGTGTATAACTTCTGACTTTCTAGAGCTACGTACATCAATTTTGTATACCAATTCTGAAACTTGAATCTTGCGGTAATTTTAATTATAGCTGCTTTTATTAATTCAAATAATTTTGGTAGCACTCATACGATACAAAAATGGATGTCGTGAATTTCTTATTAAAGCCACTATTACCGGTGAGCGTTAACGCCTCTTATTGCATTCAAACGTAAACGACGGGAGCACTCAGTAGCATTCGCAGTAAGCGTACGCCATTGAAGAATGTAGCCTCGGCCTAGCTTATGAGTTGTAATCATTTAATGTGCGGCACTGCTGGCTCTTGAATGGGTCTCCGGTTTCCTTACCATGTCCTGCAAACTCCATCGATTTTAAACAAAAAGCAACATAAAATCTCTCAAGAGACACAAAATCTACGAGCTTTAAGCTGGAGGCAATGTTTTGCAACCTATAAGCTGTCAGAAACTTCTATGCATATTTGATGAGAACGCTTCCCATGCTGGGAAAACCACACATCAGTTTTCATCATGACGAGCCACTGTATCCTATTTAGCTTATAATTACACAGGTGGTATTGAGTTTATTGGTTGACAATTGCAAAATAGCTGCTCGGCATGTTTAGCACGACAATACCATTCAGTTTATTCCCACACGAAACACAAGAACTTTCTATAGGGAGCAAACGAGCATCCGTAAAGAATCCAATAAGCTTGTAAAATGGCAGCTGCTAGGGCTCTTTTCATTTTCCAATCAAGAAATCATGGTGTATTTTGTCAAGGATGAGCTGAAGCTGAGTAAGCTGATATTACATTGCGCTGGACAAATTTAAATGCACGTTCTACCGTCTTGGTCGAGGCGCTTTTCTTGAGAACACAAACAAGCAAATGATTCCAGTTTGAGTACGCACAAATGTGAGCATGGAGAACTTGCGCATGAATTTTCGCCACCGAGTGTCTTGTTTCCATACAGCGCGATGTGATATTGAGCTCCTGATGTTCTGGGGTTGAAAACAGTAAGTAAGATTCCTCCGGTCTTTACTTATGGATTGAACCCGTTTCCCTAACATCTCGCTAAAGTAGACCCAATCAGCATGAGTTGCAATGCCAGACAGAACATAATCATTAGTCAGAAGCACTCTACGAATCTTACCATTCAAATCCGAGCTTTCAATTAGTCATTTAATCTCATCTAGTATTCGTATAAAGTAAAGTCTATTCTCGTCCTCGTCTACATAAAGCCGCCTGGATACTTCAGAAAAAAGTACGGTGGCAAATATCATCAGAGAACCATTCGTGGTTCCCTCTTGGCTTTTCCAATCCATAAAGAAATCAAGAACACAAGACTGAGGCGCAGGCCCAAGAGTTCTTTTCAGTTCCAAGAATAATTATACAATGATCATTGAATTACCTCCAGTTGAGTTGCAATAAAATATTTGGTTCATATTTGTATGCAGGTAACTGTGTTACTTAACAGCCAGTTATTTAATCCCCATGACTTCCTTAAGGAGTCAGTATTTACATGCCAATGTTATGGTGTTTCAACGCCACTTAGCAGGTTTGAACAAGAACATCTAGCCTCAACAGTATAGATGTCGAATTCGAATTTATATTGGCGTCTGTACTAACGTCGATTTGCAAGTGCAACTCCGGCTATGGCTTTAGAGCACGTCGTCATGAATGACAATTGTAGACATAAACTGTGGTAATATCAGAGCACTCTATGTTCCCTTCCATTCAAATCCGAGCTGGCAGTCGATGCTCTGTTCCGATTATCTATCCCATGTTTTCCTCAGATGAGAGAAACTCGAAGCCACCCATGAGTTCGTGCCGACCATAGTGAATAGCAGTGTTCGCGAACTCAACATCATGGCAGCATCTCCTTGATATTAGGTAAAAGAGATAGCTAGGCTGGTTTACGACGCTCGTCGTTGTAGACGAGTGCCCGAACGTTAGTTTTCATTTTTCATTACCTGCACAAGCCAATTCATAATTGGCTTGAGCTCAGAAGTCAGGGGTCATATGTCCTTTGGGCGACTCTTCATAATTTCCCTCTCATCATCTGACTGCTCAAATATTTGTATTCGCCTGAAAAACCCATGACCTTTAATCATCAAACAATCAGCATTGATAATCGACAAAAACAGCTTCCAATTTAATGATGGCATGTTCGTGAGAAATCTTTCAGTTTATCTCTATAATGTCATATTTCTTAAGAGTTAATAAGTTGCTGCTGCATGAAAATTATTTGAACTATTGAGGTTCAGACTTACTCCAGAATCTAGTGAACCTCAAAAGAGACATAAAAGTCATCTCCTAAAACATCTAAAAAATCATTAGAGCACTTCTGTTCAGCAGCATTGCAGTTCATAGATTATCAAAAAGTTTCAAAATTAGCCATGCAGCCCTCATGGGGGTTATTGTGGCCTTCACAATCCTCTTGAGCCTGCACCTCAGTTCTGTGGTCTTGATTCCTTTATGGATTGGAAAGAGCTCAGAGGGAACCACCAATAGTTCTCTGCCGATAATCGCGAACGCATCTGAAGACTTTGCCGGTGCGAATCGGTCTTTGAGGAAGACTTGGGAAATTGTAGTTGAGGGAATTATATCTGGGACTGCTAGTGGAATTGTTACGATCTCTCTCCCATCCCTTCAGAGAACAAAAATTTCCAATGATGCCGCATTAAATACATGTGGCATTCGACTGGAATGATCGGAAAATCTACTGAGTCACTGAGTGCATGACAGAGTCGGTATTAAGCGAGCTAATCTCGACGGCACTCACGTGGTACACGTTGTTAAAGTTGATCAAGTCAGTTTCTTGTACAAATTTCAGATGAATGTAGAACTATCAAGTTTGTAATGCTCAATGTTTATGGGGATTCACATGCACTGGCTGTTGACTCGATGACGGGAAATATTTATTTTGGAAATTGGTCGTCATTGGAAGTCAAAGTCAAAGTGTGAGGTGGAAATGGCGAGAAGTGTTCTGTCATAGCAACTAATTAACGTGGAGTTTTTGACATAGCCGTGTATCCCTCCAAAAGCTGATGTCTCAGTTCTGGATTCTTATCGTTACCTAAATGCATTTTACAACGAATGAATCCTGTTTTGCTTTTAGTTTAATGTTCTGGGCCAACGACACTTCTTTAGTGAGGGCCGATATGGACTGGACGAACGCCACAGTAGTTTTTACTGAAGTATTAAGGCGGATTTATGTAGACGAGGACACATTGCTCACATTTGTGCGTGCTCAAACTGAAATCATTTACTTGTTTGTGCCCTGAAGGAGAGCACCTCGACCAAGACGGTAGGACGTGCATTGAATTTTATCCAACTCAATGTAATATTCGACCACTCAGCTTCAGTTCATCCTTTTCAAAATAAATCATGATTTCTTCGTCGGAAAATAAAAAGAGCCCTAGCAGCTGCCATTTTACAAGTTTATTGGAGTCTTTGCGGATTCTCGTTTCCTACCTTGAAAGTTCCTGTACGCCGTGTCGTGTGGCAAGCACCAACTTAATCATTGCAGCTCTTCAGCTAGGCCATGGTTACATTCTTAGTGTGCTGAAGGGAATTCCGTGATTAACCCACACGGAGGCTTGGAATTTACATTAGAATTAGAATGCAATAAGTGGCGTTAAAGCTCACTGGTGGTAGTGGCTTCAATAAGAAGTTCACGAATAGTAATAATGTTTATTTAATTTTTTCTAGTTGAGTTGCAATGAAATATTTGGTACACATTTGTATGGACGTAGCGGTGTTGTACTACAGTCGATTATTTAATCATCATGCCTTCCGTAAGGAACGGGTATTTTCATGCTACACAGCCGTGGTGAGTTTCAACGCCACTTTATGCATTTACACAAAAACAATAAACAAGGCCACACATTCGCATTCTAGTTTCCAGTTCGTCACATTTAGAGTTGATGAGTAAGGTTAGCTCCAACGCGAGAGGACCAAGGCTGAGGTACGGCATTCAAATAAAAGTAATGAATTCGAACTTCTGGCATCAACAAGGGTTGATACTCACATTTGGGAAATCAAATTGCTAGCGTAAAGTACACATTATTGGTTGTCTCGCAGCCCTTTGCAGGCGTGCTGCACGACATAATTATGTGCCCATTTTCCCAAAACCAATTATGACCCTAGATTCAGTGATGATTTGTTTAAATATGAAAATTCATATAGATATTTAAATAATTTATTTAAATATCTCATTATCAAGTGCAGGGCACAAATCAACCTGCAAAGGATTGACCTTCCTAGAGTTGGATTGAAATGTCACTTTGTTAATGTAGGGCCAGCCAGTTATACCCGGCAATGCTTTCTGCTATCAAGGATGTGGAGAGTTTGTCATCGGTCTATCAGCTCCAGCTTACATTACTGGAATCTCATACGAACATATTCCCAAAGATGCTCACCCTGAAAAACACATCAAGTCGGCTGCAGCTCTAGTTGTGTTGCATGTTAGTTAGCTTTCAAAGTCAGTCTGGATGATGACGGACTAAAAATAAAACTAAAAATTAATTCTTGGGTTTCAGCTACGACCTGAAAATGGGCCTTGCCTCAAGTGTAATGGCGGCTCGAGCCCTAAAGTCCCGGCCGAGGTATTGCAGCCACTGCAGGTTCATCTATTCAATTATTGTTGTTACGTTCGCTTCTGTGTTCTTCACCTACCGACCGATTTCCCTTTGTGGTAATTACTCCGAAGGCACAACGCTTTTGCTGAAATGCATTAAGTGGCGTTGATACACATCAAGAACAACGGCTTCAATACATGAGCTTACAACATTGGAGAACTTGAAGGTTTTGTTTAGTGCTGTCGAATTCAGGAGGATTGATTTGTATTTGTAACATTTTATTGATGCAGTAAAATTCCGAAATTTTCCTTTCTTGAGAGACACCAGTAAATAACTGGAAATAATCACCCGTTTCTGTAATATCCAGCCACAAAAGACTAATAGTCGGAGATTGTGGACAACTACAGTGGGTGTGGTTGCTTTAATACTATTGTAACGAATAAAATAAGCCAAGATGCACTGCTCTGCCCGCTACAGAATCTTACTCGTTACGCGATTAGTCTAGAGGTCCCAAAGCGGGGATGAGAATCAAATATAACGCGAAGACCCGATGCAATAAGAAAACAAGACAGGTTTTGGGTTAGGTTTAAACGGGAAAGGTATTCGGATTTATTTAACAGAAAATGGCTCGGATAATTTACTAGGACTCGAATTGGAATGGATAATGGAAACGTAACGGATGGATAATGATGCGAGATAATTGACTTGATTTCGTGATTGAATAATTTGAGATAAAAGAAGTAACCACGCACACGCAGTAAGGCTAAACCCCCAGAGATATACAAAACCCCTGAAGCCTAACTTACCCCGTGAAAAGCTACGCAAGACACTGTAATCAAATACACACACACATTCGTTCACACATACATACAAACGCTACGGAACCGAAGTCCAGCGATGGTGACGGTATCCCGAAGGACGGTGTCACAATACTACGGGACCGTAGTCCG
>JAQIWI010001658.1:0-15318 GCA_034698825.1 Deuterosminthurus bicinctus
ATGGTGCCCGTCATATCTACTTCAGAGTCAGAGCAGTTGAGGTAAATATCTGTATGTATTTTGTAAAATACAAAACGACAAGTACACAAGTTATCGAGTTGAATTTTAATGGCGTTGATTGAACAAATGGGATGGCGAGTGGAAAGTTTTAATTAATTAGATATACAATTGCTTTATTGTACGAGTTCGTTAATTAAGTAAGTTTGTGAGCTACAGTAAGAGATCATTTGGCTAGGTGTAATTCAGGTAAACCTTTGATGCTCATGACGAGTACATTGGTGTTACAATATCACCCTTGTCAGTTATGTCAATAAATTGATTAGATGGACTGTTGAAGGACTTGGATTTAGCGAGTTCAAGGAGCACGGCCATGTTCTAAGTGCTGGTGAGGTCAATAAAAGAAAGGTTCCAACTCTACAAACGGCTGGACACGCTTGAAAGAGGTCTTCAACATGGCGACTTCAAGAGAAAAGCAAAAAGAACAAAAATATAAGCAGTTCTCCTCCGTGAAATTTGCATATGGAACAGTTATTAGCAGATAAATGGCTTAAACAAACCTGCTTTGTCTCTACTTTTCTCTTCAAACTGCCATGACGGCGAATCATGGTCGTACACAAATCTCGCTTCCAGATTTGGCACCATTTGTAGAGCGTACCACACGGAAATCATGGAAATGAAAGGAGGTTCTTCGGGGAGCTCTTTCAATCGAGGTACAAGTTTCACACACACAATCAGTTGTTTCAGATCTGCAATGAAATGAAAATATCTTCCTTTACATATCCCTAAATAATTAGCCAACAGATTTCTTTTTCGAGCTTACTTTTCAGCTGGATAATACTTGGATTTTCCCGTAAGATTTCATTGAATGGAGAGTCAACGAGATTCTGCCGAGCGGTTTTGCGTAAATTCTTGCAAATTGCGATTGGCATCCCCGTAAGAAATCTGTCCATGGTAATGTAGTCCTTGCCTGGCCTTTTGACAGGGTAGTTCCAGATTGTAAGCTTCTCCAAAAACTTGAAGGCTGCTACACTCCAGATGTCGCTTGGGTCATTACGGTAATACCGGTGATCGAGCCGAATATCAACGACATTGGGGAAGCTTCGAGCTAGGCCTTTGATTTCGTCCTTGACAACAAAGCCGTCCAAGGCAATCGTTGTCAGACTCGGAACAATAAACAAACCGTCTGAAAAGTTACCACTCACAGGATCTTCCTCATGATCCCAGGTACATAGTTTCAATTCTTTCAACGCTGGAAATTTGTGGCCTTGTCTCCCTTGGAAAACGTATTCGTAGGATTGGTCAAAAATGTCCAGCCTGAGTTTAGTCAGCTTGGTGAGTACTGGACATTCGGATAAGAACTGGGATGGGCAGATTCCATCCAACTTCAAACATTTCAGAGTGTACTGGCTGGAAATCAGTAGTTTCATCAGCCCCTCATGTGAGATGCATCCACCAACCCTGAAGTCCAGTTTGGTTAACATAGGCGATACAGTCGACAACAACTTGTCCACCTGCAAGGCGTAGTCTTTCTGGCCTTTAATGTCTTCTACACTCAAGACAGGCACAGCTTGTAGCTTCCCAGCACTTTTCAATGCACTCAGAATTACATGTGTTGCATTCAAAACTTCTATCTGAAGCTTAGAGGAGGAGGCTGCCCTGAAAACTTGACGAAGAACGTCCTCGTGCAAATCACAAGAAATCCTGAAGGTGCGAAGCGATGGTAAATCGAGAATTTGGCCTTCTTCTTGTCCACCAGCATAATCCAATAACTCAGCAGGCTTAGGTGGGTCCCAAGCATAATCCAGTTCGAGTATGGACAGACGAGGAAGATGATTTACAAATTGAGCTAGGTCCTGAATTGTTGTCTCTGACCATGTACCGAAATAAAGCATTGTGAATCTTAGTCCGTAGTTCTTAAAAAATTCTTTTGCAAGAGGAGAATTCAGCTTCCATGGAATTTCAAACTGTAATCCAACGAAAGGAAAGTCCGAGCTTTGCTCCAAACATTCCTCGAGTTCCATAAGATCTGTTTCGTCTGAAATGTCCTTGATCATCGTCATGCGCCTCCTTAACACTAACGATGCCGTCTTATTCCAGTACTTCGAAACTTTGCGACAGTTAAGTAAATCTTTGACTTTCAGATGGCTCAGTACGATGTCCAGCACCTATGTATATAATTCCATGAGAATTCATTAGTTTCGGATGGTCACAAATTGACAGGTGTGTAGAAATTGGACGCATATATCTCATGATTTTACTTACGACATCCGTGGACATAGCAGTTGCCATAAAATCCTGTTCCATCTTCTTGAATCGAACAGGCTCGTTTCAGTTTTACTCAGAAGACACTTGAAATTTCAATGACCCTTCTCTTCTCCGACTTAGCAAGCTTTCCAAAATTGAAGCCTTCCTCCTTAGCTACACTCGAAATTGTATCCACACCTAAAATTCAGGATCCACAACCCATCAGCCTTCGAATTTGACCTTTGGCAATAAATTAAATGATGCATTCGCAAATTGTACTTACCTCAACAATTAGAATTTCTTGTACTGCTTCACCAGTTTGAATTATTATTAGTCTTTACTGCAGCTGGAAAGATGCAGATCTAACGTGGACAATATTACAATTCTTCTAGTGAGGATTCACTTCAAATGTTCTACAATGATTTGCAGCTACTCACACGTCCAGAATTTCCACAATTCTGCCAGCAATTGAGGCCGGACGAAAATTCGTCCAGTATACTTGAAGCAACTTGCCTAACCGCTCTCTGCAGTGCAAAACGTCGGCCTAACGCAAGAGTCATAGCCGGGAAGCAAGACGCCAATAAATGAATACCGCCACTGAAAAACCATGCAGAATTTTAATAGCAGTAATCTTTGTCAGACTGAATGCCGAAGTCAATGACGATTTTTATTTTCTCTTTGCAAGCTTTGGCTTTTGTGCTTGTTGCGTACAAATACAAAGGATAGGGGAAAACTTTTTTTGTGGAAATGTTTCCGGCAACATTTCCAGTTTGTAGTAAAGGCGCAACAGCTGCTCATTCCTCCATGATTCTTCAGGTCCTTTAAGTGACATTTCGGTGGAAATTTCCACCGAAATGTCACACAGCTCTTTTCTGTACGTCGAAAATTTCCACACAAATAAATCTGTAAGTATTATAAAAAATATCCCGACTCTGGCACGGTCTGTGACTGGGTGAGTAATATAACTTGTAGTCCCACACAGGAAAATGAGATAGCTTGCTCCAAAATATTTGCGGTCATTGCAAAGTTCATTGCACCGCCTTGAGATTTAGAATCTAAGATTTATTACTTCTGGTCACACTGGCAACGGCAACTGCCATTGATATTGAGTAGAATTCTGACTCCTAATAGAATATCAGACCTCAGTCAGGTAGGTATAGAGTTAAGGTAAAATCTGTAGTTTTTCTTGACATGCAGATTCAAGGTTGTGCGTCAATTGGTCGAAGACACAGTTGCCCGAGTAAGTATTGCCCCCCTAACAATTGCCTTAAGACAATTACCCGAAACATTCGACAATTGACCGACGACACTTGCCCGAACAGTGTTGCCCGAAGCATATTGCCCGACGACAGTTACTCGAAACATTCGACGGTTGACCGACGACACTTGCTCGAATATTTTTGTCCGACGACAGTTAACCGAATATTATATCACACTGATTTTTATCATAAGATGTTATCGCATGCTTATTCAATGCAAAGGGGCTCAATTTTTGCGTTGCATACATATTAATTGTAAAATTTTATGCTCATATGACAAATGCAATAGTATCTCTCACAAAGGATCTCATCACATGGGACACGTCATAATTAACAATCGTGATTGAAATGTTGCAAAAGATGTCACGTAACAGCCTATCATTTTGCTTCCTCCTCATCTCCATTCTTCCTTCACCTTGACCCATGACGGTTATCTCCACACAGCGATGATCAACTCCCACTCTTCGCTTTGCGCTTGATAAAGGCTGATGGCCGAAACTGTTGCGCTGCTCTTCTGTAAAAATCTCATCCTAATTATCATTATTTTTGACAAACGTCTTCTGTCCTTCTAAGGATTTTTGCAGTTTGTCACTTTAATAATCACAAACTTACATTTAAATTTGTGTGAGCTTTATCTCCCTTTGTGGTCTCAGTAATAGTTTTTGACGTTGACTGGGAGCTCCGAATATGTTTAGTAAATGTGACTTGAGTATGTACTGTCACCAAGATGGCTGTGTAGTTGGTGTCTTTAGTTTGCGAATGTGGGAATGTAATAATAGTATTGGAATTGATTATTGGCTATTGGCGTACAATTTAAGTTATATGTATTATATGTAATGGAGTCCTGATTTAGAATGCATTCTGTAGTCGATGTGGGTCCACGTAGTGCTGAATAAAATATAATGTGCGTGTTGAAATTGACATGGAGAACACATTCATTTACTTACAAACATGGGGTAGGTGGTGCTGGCTGTTTTAACTGGCAAATGTAATCATAGGGGTTATGGTGCGAAGCAAGAGTTTTTCTGAAAAAAGAAGGTCATTTCGGCACGTCTTTGCTGATAGCAGTCCGAGAAGCAGTCGAGAGTCAAAATTTAGATTAACTAAAGAGCAGAATAGTCTTGGACAGACCGGTGCGATCGAATCCGTGGTACCGAGGTGGATGAATTGCAGAGACTGTGGAAAGTGTTCGAAAAGGTCTGAAGTTGATGTATGATGTTCTTCATCAGTACTATTACAATTACATGTGAGCGGAGGAAAGAACAAGAAGCATTCCCCGACGAGCTCCCATTCACGAAGAAGGAATCAATCCAATGCATTGGATTGATTCCTTCTTCTTATCATTGCAATGATACTGACGTTGCGTGGTGACCCGAACATGCTTGCAGTAGCAGTTCATCGGGGATACTGTTACAGATGCCTACGAAGAGATCACATACGAGCTCAGAGCAAATCCCGTGGTCAAAGTAAGAAGAAGAAAATTCTGCAGTATGTTATGTAAAAATAGCACAGTTGTATGATTGCATGAAAGATGTAGTTCTAATGAAACAGCAGCCTGCTTAGAGAAACAAATAAAATGGGTGCACCCGTTAGTTGAAATGAATGATTCATTCCAAATTGCATGAGAAATAAAACGTGTAGGAGAAGTAGTGCATGGGGAATAATTCATGTAGACGAGAGAAGCATTGGGGCATAAAGTGACGCTGCTGTCATTTTAATTTAGCGAGTTATTGAGAAGTGGGGACTTGAACATGATGATCGGGATATTAAATAAGATAATTTGGATGTACAAGGGGACACAGTTGCAGGGTTTTTATGAAAGACTGAAGCCGCCAATAATTGAGCTTCCCGGTGGTCTGCTGACAAAGTAATAGTTAATAAGACAAGGAGAACGACAGAGATGCTGACAGAAACGTGTGAGTACGGACGCTTACTGGAAGTCGTTATAGTAAAGAGAAGTACGTGAAGATAAAATGGAAGGTGTGTGTTTGAGTATAGTGGATGGGCTTGCGAGGTGTAAAGAAGCATCCGTTGAATTTCATTGCGAAATCTCTTAAGACTTTTTTAAAAGTGGGAAGCAGTTCATCGGAAATGGGACGAGATAAAGGAGTACATCGAAAGTTAGTTGTGAATAATTGATTGACCGATAAATTATTGTGAGCATTTCGAATGAATGAAAGGCAGCTTGTTAATTAGTAGTTTTGGTAGGGTGATAAAAGGTGGTACTTTGAAGAATATGTTGTGTAGATGAAAGGGTTTTCACAACACATGTTGTCGTATTATTCATGACAATTATTCCAAGATGCTCCACGTTGTGCTAATTAAGTCAAGAATGGACGAAGACGCAACTATTATGTGCTGGTATGAAGTATGCGAGAAATGTTCAAACTGGAACAAGTTGGAAAAACTGGAAGTCCTAACGAATGAGGTGGAGTATGGGCAATGGCTTCATACCGATCGGACACAGATTGTTACCTTAAATCAATCAGCCGATGAGCTTGTGGAAAGCATTCGTGAAGAATTTGGGACAGTCGCTCTTCACCACTTCATCATGAATCAGCAAGTTTAGTACGTTGTGTCCCTCAAGATAAGGATACAAAGGGATCCCGAGATAATTTTACGCGTCGATTTTGCCAAACATTATACATTCGAATCCAAAGATCCCAGCTACCACTGGAATAAGGAGCAGGCAACGGTGCATCCATTTTGTGTGGATTACTACGACAATGGAGCAATACGTCATAAATACTTCCTCATTATCTCCAATTCCTTGGAACATTCTGCCACAACTCATCACTGGTTTCGTGGAAAATTCATTACGTATCGGATGGAGCCGGGAGTCAGTATAAGAATAAGAACAGCTTCTATACATTGCTGCTTCACGAGAAACTATATGAAATTAAAGCCGATCATATCAATCTGCACCAATAGATAATCCATCGTCTGGATACTCCTTAATTCTCTGTTGCAGATATTTATTTTTATTGACAGTTTTCGGCATTTTTGCGATCTCAACTTGGCGTGTCACACGCCGTGGATTTCGCTCTACACAACAACAAACGTTCCGACACGCTACGGCATTATAGAACGCGCCAGAAACCATTGAAATCATTGGGAAAAATAATGCGTGCATACTAGAGGCTGCTGTAAAGAAAAATGTCTATGCAATGACAAAGTTATTTTCAGATTTTGCAAATTCATGAAGAAAAAATTTCAAAGCGGCTGTAATTGTGCCTTTTATGCTAGTTGGTTGCGGATTATGCTTTGCTCAAGCCATTCTGCTTTTTATGCTTTTAGAATTTCAGGTAAAAACGGATTGTGATGTTTTAAAATATGCCGATTTTAATTAATGTAGTGACCATATCGCGGAAATCACTCCTTCTTTTTTATGCTTTATGGTCACTCTACCCATAAGACAAATTGGATTTACATTTTCGAGTAAGAAACTGAGAAGCCTCCAGAAGGTGAAAAAGTGCGTTTTGCAAGTTCGTAGAAATTTAGTATTTTCATGTGGTCCCCCCTTACTCTTAAAAATTCCCATGCTAAATCCCATAAGAAAAATTGCATTTTGAATTTTTGGGTGGAAATGAGACGAGCAGTCTGGCAAGTCTTAACGCTGAGGTTCGTTATTTTTTTGTGACAAGAAGGCACAAGTTACTGAAAGGGACGTGAAATTAGACACCTATGGAAACTGGATAGTGAGTAAGAGAAACCTTATGGAACGGTGATGGCGCGCCTTGGGGTGCAAAAACCGCAACATCCGATACGATTGCCGTGCGAGCGATGTACATGATTTGTCTCTTGTCAAAATATCTATTTTTGAAAACTTACTGTAGAAAATTGGGGGCCCCCCATTTTCCCTCCCCAGATCTTGTTATCCGTCACAACCACATTTCCATTGCGGACGCTGAGGAGGTAGAGGAATTCAGTGGGTTGGCGACAGTCCACAGCAGTCAACTTGATGGGGAGCTGAGAGATGAGTATTAGGAACGTAGTGAGGACTAGATACACTGGCAGTTTCGCCATAAGGCCCACAATTAGTCATTAATTCTATCAGTATTTGTAATATTTAATCATCATTTCATTTATTTAATTCACAAATTTTATGTCAATTTGCTCGAATTTGTATAAAATTTTTGCTAATTATTTCAACAACCAACAATTCGCCCCAATTCACTTACACATACGTATAGCTATAACAGTTGTGAAATCAAGCTGAACTGGAAGGTTCGGCTTAGAAGGTGGGGACTTGCCCTGCCCGGAGTCAGCCTAATGCTTTCTAAATGATGGTACTCCAGCTCCATCTCCACCTGCACCTCCTTGTTGGCCACCACCGCCACCTTGACCGCCATTCCCGCTGCCGCTGCCGATATTAAATGCGTTACCACTGCCAGTTTCTCCACCACTCCCGCTTCCTGGCAGTTGCTATTAGAGCAAAAGTTGATTATTATCACCATACTTTGTCAGTTAAACTTATTAAACAGACGAGTAATAACATTGGACTGAATTGCCTACTAATGAATTTTCAGTTTATAGAAAACACTTACCGCAGCAACGCAGCAGACACCGATGAGCAGAAGAAGAAGAGCGAGTTTCATGTTCATTTTGATAGCTTCAACTTTGTTGCTTGGGAAACGTATATGTTCGAACTGGATGTTGAACGGAAAGAATCTTTGAGTTTAAATAGCTGGAGAAATTTCGAATGATACAACTGCCTGCATCACTGGCTCGGCCATTAACTGTCATGCGGCAGACATGAAGATGTAAATTTTTTGGGAACAAAAGAGCAAGCTTGATTAATTGGTATAATTAATGTCATTAGTTTTATTGTTCTATAAGATAATCGCTTATCCAGGGTATTGAACCATGATCAGATCAAGTTCCATTTTCATCAGCCTTTACGGGAATTTCGCTGACGTCAGTTTATTTCAAGCCTGCATGATTGATGTATTGCACAACTATATACATTGACAGCAACAAGTGTAGGAGGTTAATGTCCTTTAGACGTCTACATTCATGATGAAATTCCTGTGGATTAGAATCTGGTCTGGCTTCAAACACATGAGCACAATGAAACATTAACTTTACAATGGGTTTAATATAACTACATTTTATACTTCACATGCTGAGTCATGTCTACAACAGGTACAACTATTGACATAAAACTCTTCAGCTGTAGTCAATAACATCAAGTTGTTCCAACTCCACATGCGGCTGGACATGCTTGAAAGCGGCCTTCAACACTTTGACTACAAGAGAAAAACAGTGAGAACTAAAATAAAAACTGTTCTCCTCTCTGCGTTTAGTAAACAGAATGGATATTAAGGAATGAATTGCGTAAACTAACCTGCTTGGTCTCTCTTTTCCTTGTCAAAACGGAATGATAGCGAGCTATAATCGTACACAAATCTCGCTTTCACATTCGGAATCATTTGCAGGGCGTACCAAACCGCAACCATGGAAATGAATGGAGGTTCTTCGGGGAGCTCGTCCCATTTATCGTCAAAGTCCAAGTCCACACTTACAATCAGTTCTTTTAGATCTGGAATCAATAAAAGTACACATGTCCATGGATAATTAGTCAACAGTTTTCATAACGTCGGCCTTACTTTTGAGCTGGACAACATTTGGACTGTCCCGCAAGATTTCATGGAATGGAGAAACGGCGAGACTCTGCTGATTGTGCTTGCGCAAGTTCTCGCAAATTGTGATGGGGATCCCCGTTAGGAAGCTGTCCATGTTCATTATCTTGAATTTTTTGAAGTCGATCTGGTTGTCGGAATTGTCATAGTTCTTGGTTGACTGTTTTACATTACAGTCCCTGATGGTAAGCTTTTCCAAAAACTTGAAAGCTCCAACGCTCCAGATGTCATTTGGTTCACGATCGTCCTCATCTCGAAATTCATACAAATTGTGATTCAGTTGTATTTGGATGACATTGGGAAAACTGCGAGCAAGGTCTTCAATTCCAATTTTGCTAACATAGCCGTTCAAGTCGATACTTTTCACACTTGGAACGATAAACAAACCATCCGACATATCGTGATACCAAGGTTCGTACGTCTCGCCTCTGTTGTCAATTTCCAATTCTTGTAATGCTGGAAACTTGTGGCCTTGTCTCCCTTGGAAAACGTATTCGTAGGATTGACGGCTCCAATTGCACAGATAGAGCGTAGTCAGCTTGACGAGTACTGGACACTCCGAAGAGAATTGGGATGGGCATATTCCAACCAAACCCAAATAGTTCAGAGTGTTCTGACTGGAAATCAGTAGTTTCATCAGCCCCTCCTGTGAGATGCATCCATCAGCCATGACGTCCAGTTTGGTCAACGCAGGCGTTTGGGTCGTCAACAACTGATTCAATCGCACGGCCGCTCTAACTTCCTCATCTTGTTCTTCTGGTAAATTTACATCCAAGACAGATACAGCTTGGAGCTTCCCAGCACTTCCCAATGCTTCCAAAATTTGATGTCCAGTATCCAGACATTCTATCCGAAGCGAAGCAGAGGCCGTCGTAAAAATTTGGCGAAGAAAGTCTTGACTCATTTCACAACCAAAAATCCTTAACGTACGAAGCGATGGGAAGTTGAGGATTCTACCATCTTTCGGTCCAGCTGCGCAATCCCATAATTCACGCGGATGACAATTGTTTTTGTACTGCAATTCAAGAACCGATAGACGAGGAAGATTATTTACAAATAGAGCTAGATCCTGGATCCTGGTTTTCGTGTCCCATGATGCACCAAAATAAAGGCTAGTGAATTTGTCTCCATAATTCTTGAAAAATTGCTTTACACAAGGAGAATTCACCCACGGGCCGTGGATCTTCAATCCAGCGAAAGGAAAGTCCGAGTTGTGCCTCATACATTCCCCGAGTTCCTTCAGTTTTGCTTTACTTGAAATCTTCTTGATCATCGTCGAGCGTTTGCGTAGCACTGACGATGCTGCCTTATTCCAAAACTTGGAGACTTTGCGACAGTTCAGTAGATCTCTGACTTTCACATGGCTCAGCACGATGCCAATTACCTAAATAAGTAATCAATCGGAATTCATTAATTTCGACACCAAGGTCACAAACTGGCGGGTGGTTAGCAAAAATGTAGAGCATCATAGTCATGATTTTACTTACGACGTCCGTGGACATGACCGTTTCCATGGAAGTTCGCTCATCCATTTTTTTCAACTTCTAGGCTGGCTTCAGATTAAATTTGAAGCCCTTTCCAATTTCAGTTACTCGTCTCCGACCAAGCAATCCTTCGAGAGTTGAAGCCTTCCTCCTGAGCTACACTCGAAATCCTCCACACCTGACATTCACGCTCAACTACCATCAGCCGTTGACCTTTTGATACAAAATTAAATGATGCATCCGTCGACTGTACTTACCTCAACAATAAATTATTTTATTTTTGATGCTGCTTCTGCGGCGTGGATTTTTACGAGCACTGACTGTAGCTGAAGGATTCTGATTCAACGTGGAGAATATTACGATTCTTCTACTCAGGGTTGACTAAAATTGTTTCAGAATTATCTGCTACTCGCATGTGCAGAATTTTTTTTAATTCTGCCAATACTTGGGGCTAGCGGAAAGAATGTGACTGCAGGCCGCGAGCCTCACGCGCTCTTTAGAGTGCAAAGCGTCGGCCAATAAAGCGCAAGAGCCCACAATACAAGAATCAGCTCGCGCCCAAGCCGGGAACCCAGATCAGACTTGACTCGCTGTGTGACGTCACTAATTGTCCTTCGTTTTTCTGAGTCAATTATATTTTAAAGTAATTAAATGAATACTTCCACTGAAAAATGCGGAATAATATTAGCAGCATGCTATAATTAATCCTAGACTGTTTGCCAACGTCAATATGTCTCACTGCTATCTTCGGCCTTTGTGTACAACAAATACAAAGGGTAAAGTAAGCCTTGGGGTAAAGACGAGATTTTTGTGTAGAAATGTTTCCGGCAACATTTCCAGCTCGTAGTAATGACACAACAGCTTCTTATTCTTTCTCATTTTTCGAACATTTCGGTGGAAACCAACAGCTCGAGCTGGCAGAAGTTTCTGAGTAAAATTGCCAGCATTACTGCCAACTAGCCAACTTATAAATCATTTCAATAACTTACAATTAGACTTTTTTGGTACAGAGAGCCTCATAATTTATTAGCGGTGTATTTCAAGAATATTGCAACGAAAAAATAAAAGTAAATGTGTGGACGCTTGTTGACTTTCTAGGGAAAATCTAATGGAAAAACATCCGTTTGTGTGCTCATCTTGCTCCCTCATGCGCATAAACAGTAGTGAGCCGGAAATTCTTGAGTTCTCATCCAGTCAGTGTCCGTGTCCAGCGTGTGACGTTGATACTTGGTTGAAACAACAGTGAACATAAGCAAAAGGAATCAGCTAGCACTCAGCGAAGGCAGCCGTCAATGCAGTACTGTCACTGTGTGGTGACGATCGCAGAATTTTCCAATGCCAAATCATTATTGTCAAGTGTGGCTTGTACAGATAGTAGATAGAATAAGAATTCACTACAGGATCGGAGCTATTTATAAAATATACTACGACACGTGCTGTCCCCGTTTCACAGGAATGAATGCACCATAAAATAAAAACAATTATAGGGGCGGTTAGTAGTCAACTGTTGGTCAAGTGTATCAGAAAATCAAGGGAAGTATTTTTACACTTCATTCCTTGCTGCAACCTCTGCCGTGATTATTATCATTAGTAAGACTCGTCATCATTCTTACACTTTAAGGACACATTTTTCTAAATTCGTTCAGTTATCAAAACGAGTGCTCCCCCTTCTGGCATATTCCTCGATGACTGAGCTTACGGGCATAGCGCATCCATTCCGGATGAGTGCCGTACAATTATTAAACTCGGCAAGTTTTACGTGGTAAAACTTCGCCTTCACACTATATGAACATGAACTCCGCTTTCTGCCATTTTTTCAGCTATCTTTAAAAAATTTTCAAGCTCACAAGTCCGTCCACAGGCAATTTATTTGCTTCTCTATGCCGCTCATATCAATAAAAGTGTCCAACTACAATAAGTTACCACAGTTTAAGTGGAATATATGTAAATCTAAAATACATAATGGAAATATTGAGTTAAAAAAATTTCATTTGCAGCAAGAAATTGATTAGATGGACAGTTGAGGAACTCAGATGTGACGAATTCAGGGAACACGGTCGTGTTCCAAGTGGTGGTTGGGTCAGTAGAAAAAAGGTTCCAATGCCACATATGGCTGGACATGCTTGAAAGCGGCCTTCAACATTGTGACTGCAAGAGAAAGACAAAGAGAAAACAAAACAAACTGTCCTCTTCGTGTGATTTTGCATGATGGAACGGATATTAGCGAATGAATGACTCAATCCAACCTGCTTTGTCTCTATTTTTCTCTTCAAAACTCCATGACGGCGAAGTGTGCTCAAACACAAATCTCGCTTGCAGATTTGGCATCATTTCCAGGGCGTACCATAATGAAACCATGGACATGAATGGCGGTTCTTCGGGGAGCTCTTCTAATCCATGTTCAAGTTTCACACATACAACCAGTTCTTTCAGATCTGGAATCAACAGACAATATCGTCATTTCACGCTTCCCACTTAAATTATTTACCAACGGCTGTCTTTTTCTAGCTTACTTTTCAGCTGGAGAATACATGGACTTTTCCTTAAGTTTTCATGGAATGGAGAGTCGATGAGATTCTGTTGAGAATTTTTGCGCAAATTCTTGCAAATAGCGATGGGTATCCCCGTCAGAAATCTATCCATGTTCATGTAGTTCTTGCTTGGCCTTTTGATAGTGTAGCCCCAGATTGTCAGCTTCTCCAAACAATTGAACGTTCCGACACTCCAAATGTCAATTTGATGACCCTCCCATGACCACCCTTCATCGTCAAAACTGTCGTAGAGTCTAATTTCAGTGACGTTGGGGAAACCGCGAGCGAGATCTTGAATTCTAGTTTTGTCAACACGGCCATCTAAGTGAATTGTTTTCAAGCTCGGAACAATAAACAAGCCATCCGACAACTTAGCAATCATTCTCCCTTTCGGACTATAAAGTTCCAGTTGTTTTAATGCTGGAAACTTGTGGCCGTGTCTTCCTTGGAAAACGTATTCGAAGGGTAGACCAGCAGTGCACAGGCTGAGCGTAGTCAGCTTGGTGAGTACTGGACACTTGGATGAGAACTGGGATGGGTGAAAACCAACTAAACACAAAAGTTTCAGAGTGTGCTGACTCGAACTCAGTAGTTTTATCAGCCCCTTCGATGAGATGCACCCACCGGCAGTGCAGTACAGTGTGGTCAACGTAGGCGATTCACTTGACAATAGCTTGTCCACCCTCAATGGATCATGTTCCTCATCGTTGTCTGCATAAAAAGTCATGGCAGACACAGTTTGGAGCTTCCCAGCACTTTTCAATGATCTCAAAATTCCATATGTAGCATCCGGACATCCCATCTGTAGCAAAGGAGAGGCCGCCGTGTAAACTTCACCAATATATTTTCCATTCGTTTGATAAGAAATCCTCAAGGTACGAAGCGATGGTAAGTTGAGAATGCTAGGATGGTGTTCCTGTCCAGCAACGGAATCCAAGAACTCACGCGGAAGACGACTCCCAGGTTTGCCGACTTCAAGAAGGGACAGACGAGGAAGATGAGTTATAAATGGAACTAGATCCTGAAGCCTAACTCCCCAAGGTGCATCCAAAGAAAGGCGAGTGAAGCAAGCTCCATAGTTGTTGAAAAATTCCATTGCTCCAGCAGAATTCATTTTCCATGGCTGGTCCAGCAACAATCCAGAGAAAGGAAAGTCCGAGCTTTGCTCCATACATTCCTTAAGTTTCATAAGATCTGTTTCGTCTGAAATGTTATTCATCAACATCGAGCTTCTCCTCAAAGCTGAAGATGCTGCCTTATTCCAGAGCTTGGAAACTTTGCGACAGTTAAGCAGATCGTTCTCGTTCAAATAGCTTAGTATGACGTCCAACACCTGCATACAGTAACAACTCATATTAATTTCTGCGCTGAGGTTACGGCTAGGCTGTTGGTTAACAAACATTACACTGCACTGTATCATTGTCAGGATTTTACTTACGATTTCCGTAGACAAAGCCGACTCCATGGCAGGTCGTTGAATCTACTTCAAGGTAACAGGCTCGTTTAAGATTGAATTTCAATACCCTTCCAATTCAATTCCAATGGCCTTTCTCCGACCAAGATTTATGCTAATCAATGTTTCTTATGATTTTATCACTCAGTCCGACACACCAATAAATTAATTGAATTTATTTAATTATTTATGAAACTGTCATTACGCCGGGAGCTGACAATGCATGCGACTCTCTGCGTTGAGACCACGACCACGCCGCTTGTTCTCGAAAATACGACTTTTCGAAACCCACAAATGCGCGCAGTACATAGAGTACACTTCGCCCCAGCGGAGGCACTCATATAGATTCAACAGGTCCAGAATTTACGCAATTTTGCTAGCATTTGACGTTAACTTGGTTAACTTCCCTTTACATACAGTATGCCCTCCGCCTTTTGCCATTTTTTCAGTTATTTTTTAAGAATTTTCAAGCCCAGAATTCTATCTAGGGGCAATTAATTTGCCCCTCTATGCCGTTCATGTCAATACAAGTCCAATCAAAGTGGCCATGTTATCCATTCACTCATCGGTTTTGTTGTGAATTGAGGAATTCATTAATTCGTTGCAGTTCTACGAAATTCCTTGCTTCTCAAAAATTCCTTGTGGTCATTATGGCAACTGCCAGCAATTTTGACATGAAAAAGGCCGGTTCAAATGGGCCATGAG
>JAQIWI010001659.1:0-15313 GCA_034698825.1 Deuterosminthurus bicinctus
TTATTTTACTTTCCCATCATTACGCTCCCGTGAAAGCAGACCCGAGAGAGTTGACGCTGAAGAGCAGAGAGAGAGAGGGAGAGAGTGTGTGTAATCTGAGTCGGAGCCAACTTGATTTTTTTATCTTCTTCGTCTCTTGGGGCGAAATAGCGATAGGGCGACAGAGGAGTTGAGATGTGCTTGGTGGAAAATCTCGCCACGTAGAGGGACACTTCCTTGGTCCTGACACGCTGATAGTATGGGGGGTGTACGTAGATGTAGACTGAGTATTTGGGAATGCAGTGTTTATTATTACTGATAGATTGTACAATAGAGAGTAAGGAAGAGACTGCCGACTGGTGAGCCAGTCGGCCTATATACTAAGGCGATGAGCCTTAACAAGTAGATACACTTCTAGTTGTTTCATACGTTATTATGAGTACATGGATTATGTATTCCTAGTCTCTCATTCGTGACGTACATTATGAGTACTTTGTAGGTAGTACATCATTAGTGACGTACATTATGAGTAGTACCACGTGTGGGACAGTCCGCACAGCCCCATGTTTTGCTTTGAATTCAACCGAAATGTTCATTGATGTGTCTTGTTTTTTACAATTGCTTCCAATTGATATTGGTTATAAAATTCTTAGCCAATTCAAGTGGTACTAATGCTTTTTTAAGTTGGATGGGCGATCCGGGACAAGGCTATCCGCAGGTACCTTTTTAGTAAAATTTTGGCTACTTTGGAATAAAAATTTTTCTGACATTAGGCAAATTCATGGGTATGGCACGCCATACCTGCCATACCCGGTTCCAGCGCCATTGCTTGCTACAAATACTAAATGATATGCTGCAAAAGCCTATTCCCTCGGAATGGGGGACAATAGTCACGGTGCCGGTGTACAAAAAGGGAGACTGTGAAGTTACGACAAATTACAGACCAATCTCGCTGCTCAATACGGTTGTCAAACTGTTTACTTGCCTACTGTCCAGGAGATTACAGAAATTCCTTGAGGAAAATGGAACGATTAACCTTTTGAACATAGGACACCAAGTGCAGTAGTAATGATGTAGGGGTACAATATAGTACGGGGCTCAATCGGGAACCGCGCACCATTCACACACTCATTGACTCTATCACACATACTGGCACTACTGGCCCTCCAATTAATTATAATTAATAGTCATAATTCTCACATTATTCCTGTCACCTTGTCGCTCTTCATATATGACCTCTCCCACATTATGTAT
This sequence comes from Deuterosminthurus bicinctus, assembly GCA_034698825.1. Classification (NCBI taxonomy): domain Eukaryota; kingdom Metazoa; phylum Arthropoda; class Collembola; order Symphypleona; family Bourletiellidae; genus Deuterosminthurus; species Deuterosminthurus bicinctus. The sequence goes on from JAQIWI010001659.1 coordinate 1,234, forward strand.
GCATTCAAAAGCTCATCAAGTTTCCTTTGACTTGCATTTAGCACACGTGCTGAGCTGAGGAGGATATAGACTTAATGTGCTTGTCGCATTGTTCGTCATTCACACGCTATCAGGTGTATCATAATCCTCATGTGCTTGAGCTAATACGAGGACGCAAGATATGTTCAGGTCCCTCATAATTGTATTAATAATGGTTGATAAGTAGTAATTAAATGCAATCTTCCACCCAATCGACCTCATTACTTCCTTATTGGAACTCCTCTATCCGTTTCCACCTTAGACTCGTTAAAGCGAATAGAACAAAGAGACTGAAGAAGGCGCTGCTGAGATTTGACTAAACTTGTTGCTTACCTCCAACATTTTTCAAAGCTGATCCTTGACACGAGCTAAAAATATAATCACATCACCTACAAGCTGTAGAAAGAATCTTTACTCGTCGTCCGTTACATTTGAAAGCAAGTTCATGGAAACGCAGTTGAATACCTCGATGCGGCTTCTGACTATAATTTTTGTGGTAAACGGATGTAAACAAATGCGCAAGAAGATATTTTAAAATTACATCATCAGATCATGCGAGTGTATTCAAGAGGGTGGAGCTCATTTCTTTCTTCGCATTTCGTTTGTAGAAGAAAACATTTGTGGGGGCGACTTGGTTTTATTGGAGACAATGAAATTATCATTAGCTTGTTACTCTGCCAGTTTTTCTTTGTTTTAACTACACACAATAATTATTATTGCTGTGTGTTGTGTCTTGTAGTAGTTTTGTCTTTCGGGATTTTGTCCACGTTATTTTGGATTAGGGATTTTGTCATGAGGCCATTTTATGTAGGGGATGGGGCAAGCGATTATTGTCCGGCAAGTAGACTCAGAGAAGATGATGTAGTCTTTGTTCGCCAGGGGTACAGACTAGCTAAACTTTTTGCGGATGGCAAGTTAAAGGTGATGATGTTGACATCAAAGCCAAAGTAGTTTTCTTTAAGGACGCACATACGATTTTGGAGAACATTCAACTATAATTGTGTTTTGAACCTTTGTAACGAGCTGCCGTTTTGTAATCATGAGCATCGTAAAGAAGTAAACCAGTTGTTATACTAATTGTTGTACAAAGTTATATTACATGAAAATGCTCTAAAGATTCCTTCGCCTATGAATACCCCTACAGCCACCAACCAAGCAAACATCTGAGCTTGAAAAATCCACGAGGTTGCAGAGTTGTCAAAGGACAAAGGATCCACATGGTTTTCATGAACAAGTTCCTTTTCAGCGTGTTCTAGTCCGCCATCAGTGAACTTGATGCGGTGCCATTTCTCCCACAGACCATAAATTCCTGAGTTTAACAAGCTTTTCATGCGAGCTACAGCAGATCGTTGTAACGCGAATGCGGGATCCAATCCACTGGTAAATTCGAATGTGACCGACTCTGAGAGAAGTGAAGAATCACTGTAAAAGTTGTTCGCTACCTTGATATTTGGATTCATGCGCATGACTTGAACAAAGAGTTTCCAATAGTTTTGAAATTCATGTTCACTTATGAAAAACACCAGGGGCTTGTTTGACTTGAGGGCACGGCTAAGGGATTCCGTGTTTGCACATACAAATGATGAGTCGAAAGCTAGCTTCCGCCATTTCGACAATTCCTCTTCCCAAATCTCCTGCTGATTACTTTTCCAGTTCGGGTCGGTTGCCGTGGTAGTTAATCCTTCAATGGCCATTACCAGCTTGTGCGCATTGCTATACGTGGCAGTTTCGATAGCACAGGCAGCAGGGACATAATTAAGAAATTGGCAAAAGTTCGTCCTAGTTCCTACAGTACAATCTTTGATAGGGATCGGGCGATGTTCTTGAAATCGTCTGATATAAGACTCATTTACCAGAAAATAGGTCTCTATGTCATATGGTAGTTGAAGAATGTCAGTATAGTTTGTAAGGTAGTGAAAATGTCTTGTTGCATCCGAGTTAAAAAAGGCAGAATACACGTAGACGAGGAACGCGGACGCAATGAACCATGACACGACCACAGGCGTAGCAATCCAGATAACTTTTTTACTAAAGCGTCCCGAACTCAGAGGGATGTCTGGGTTTTTATACTGACCAATCGCTGCAGCGTACATCCAAATTACTGTCTCCACGATCGTACTGAGCAGTCCGATTTCAACTTGCGCTTGTGTTCCTTGCATTCGAGAGACACCAATTATAGTAGCCATAGTGATCCCTGCGGAAATAAGAATCCCCAACCAGACCGTTGGCCAGAATGGCGAGAGGTACACACGGTGCGTTGAATGCGGCATGTATACTCCAGCATTTGTGACGAATTTGCTCCCACTGGTTCTACCCGTTGATATTACTTCCGTAGGTGTGATGGTTTCCCCTGGCCAAGTTTTCTTGAAAATATTGCATTCAACGTCGAGAGCCTGCTGGCTTTGTTGCCCCAGAACGAAACTATCAATTGCTTCTGTCATTCCAGCTTGTGACCCTCTTTGAAATGGATGGTAACCACTAGAATTGCTACGAAAGCTATCCAAACGCCGAAACGCACGGCAAAACTTAGCGAAGACTGTTATTGTATGTTCCATTTTGTTTTTACAGGACTCAAGCGTAGAACAGTTGAACTCCAAGCTGTTGTACTGGCTTTTAATAAGTGCTCCAAACATTCTTGGAAAAATTGTAACATCCTGGTTCAGTCGTAGAGAAAAGATTAAAGATAGTTTGTTAAAGCAGTCTTCCCTTATCGGATGGATCTGGTTGAATTCATTATCAATAGAGCTTTGGTTAGTTAGAATTACAAAGATCTGTGGAAAAATTCTTGCATAGTTCATGGTGGGAATAATAATGAGTGGTGCTGCGTATGATTCGAAGGTGTAGTGGGTTGGGGAGATGTACCGCAGAAGAGTTTCAGAGTTATAGGCCCATGAAATGAAATAGGCTGCTACAATGAGCAGGCATCGAGGGGACCTAACTCCAGCAAAACTTTTTTGGTAGGAGAGACTCGATTCTAAAATTTTCTCTTTGTAAGACAGAATGATGGGACTTTTATGAGATGACATATGAAATAAGCCTTCAGTATCAACTACGTGAGTAAGACAATTGGAGTAGAGGTCAATAAATGGTGAGATGCTCAGTAATGGGTCAACCTGGTAGTTCAATGTTGGGTGAAGAGTCAAGCTATTGGTTGACATGGTTTAATCTTTGATTTTAAACTTCTTTGTTTTAAAAGCCACGACAAGTTTCCAGAAACAACAAGTGCTGCTATAGTTAGTTTGGACTCATATACTTTTGACGATAAGTAATGCAGGGCAACCCAAATTCTGCTTTTTTTCGAGGGTCAATTTTGCTTTTTGACGATTTCAATTATGCTTTTTCTTCTTTTTTCATTATTCAATTCTGCTTTTTTTCTGCTGTTCAATTTTAGTCGATTTGGGTGCTAAAATTGATAAAAATCGCAATTTTTGTGCGTATTCCGTTAAGATTTGGAGTCAAACTTCATTTTTAAGCAAATAAAATAGAATATTCTATGACAAATTTTGTTTTCCCGCCCAAATTTTTCCTGGGTACGCGCAATTTTCAAAATTTAAGCGATAAAATTCCAAAAAAGAGCGATAAATAAGCACAGATTTTACTTTTCGAAACGCAACAACAATAGATATTCCCATTTTAAGAGACAAAAAAGGAAAAAAGTCGTAATTTTGAAAAATTTCGGCCATTTCTAACGATTATGCTTTTTTCTCGCAATTATGCTTTTTATGCTTTTTCTGCTTTTTTTTCTTCGAAAAAAAGTGGATTTTGGGGTTTTCAAGTATAGAGAAAACTTTTTAACCCAGGGTTTCAGGGTGTTAAATGCATTATGCTCAAATCTGCTCCTGGGTTGCCCTGGTAATGAGAAAATGAGATACTGTAGGAGTGAAACAAGGTAGTTTGTTCGACACTTTTAGTATGGGTACTGTCAACATAGTCGTAACAACTTGATGAGCAGTAAATAATGAAATAGGGTGCAAACTTTTTGAAATAATGACATACTAAAGTACGAAAGCCCCCCACTGACTCATTGTGCTTGGAATGGATGAATACGAAGTGAGTGGAAACACTAGTGGATAATGAGGGGTATGAGTGAGGGCAATCTCAAGAAATTGATGTGAATGAAAAGAGTGAGGGGAAAAATTACAGAAATCAATGAGTGAATAATGAGTGAGCAAAAATATTTCAATCATAAGCCGTTTTCTAGGAGTGAACTGCTTTTTGTAGTAAAAAAAATCGGTCAGTCGTCATGACTGCCGACACTGAATCTTTTCTATGAGCTGGCAGACATTTTCTGAATTCAGCTAAACGTTTAGCCTTAAAAAATTGCTTCTCTCAACTAAAAATGCATTTACTTTCTAGGTTATGTGTGTGGGTGTACCCCATTGTTTATGTGCGGGGCTCTCAGCTTTCTCACAGTGTCCAAGAGAGGTGTGGGGATCTGATAGTAGTGTTCATTTTTGTGTACTGTACCATAAGAAAGGTCTTCGGGTGGGGTACTCACCCCCCATATGTGGCCCATATTATAGCTGTTGCGCTAGGTCAAAGGTCAATTTTCATACCTAATTTTCTCCCAGGAGTGAGATTTTGAGGTCGGGATTTCCAGAAATGAAATCTACGCACAAATTCTCAGGGGGGCCTGAAGAGATCTCGGCTCTAGCTCTTCACGTTTGACCTCTAGAGGTCAATGAAGTTAACATGGGGTCAACCGCAAAAGTTGGCTAAATTGACCCGAATTTTTCTAATCTACACTTCAGCCAATTCCAGATAGAGGTTGATTTGACAACTTATTTGTCTGACCCAGTGTTTGACCTCCAGAGGTCAAGAAAGTTAACACGGGGTCAATTGTATTAGTTTGACCTTTTGACCCAGGATTTTTTTGATGGACTCCTCAGACTATAGAGGTTGATTTGGACACTTTTCATTTTGACCACCCGTTTGACCTCTAGAGATCACCGAAGTTAACATGGGATCAACTTCATTAGTTTGACCTTTTGAACCGGGTTTTTTTTATAGACTCCTCAGACCAATTCAAGTAGAGGTTGATTTGGCCACTTTTCATTTTGACCTCAAGACGTCAACTAAGTCAACATTTCAAGTGTAATTTTACGCGTTGTTTTACGGCTGTTTCGTTGATGAATCCTTTTTAAAATTTATTCAATCATGGCTTAGGACTGGTTTGAACTGCATTTTGTTGTGAAGAACTAAATCCGAAAATCTCAGGACAGCATGAACAAGCATAGCAACTGACGCTATGTTAACTTTGAGCAATGAGGATGATGATCAAGGTGAATTTGGGGAGAGTAAATTACTTTACAAGATGTTCATGCTCATGAAGACGGAGAAAAAGGTTAAAGAAATGGCTGGTTCTTGTTCGACTTAGGCTCTGAGGTGGCTGAGCAAGGTGCACCTGGTGTGGGAGTACTACTACTACTTACTTGTAGTTTTGAGGAACATGGGAAGTATATACGACAATCATTAAAGCGATCATTTTAGCCCTGCATACCCTAGTGGAGACAGTGATTAGAATTTTTAAAAGGTATACATATCTACACACTTGCCCTGCTCGTATGGAGAATGATTGTAAAAGTTTATGAGTCAACTGAAAATCCACTACAAGAAGTATGAAGTATTGGGCTTGGGCTCGTCCATATTTGAGTTAATGATCGTTTAGCTAAACTGGGTGCATTATGTCCAGGGTATATCATACGTAAGTGTCATTGAGTCCTCTCCATCCTGGGCTATTTTATGTCTGTTGCTTTTTCAATGTAAAGAAGCACCATTATAAACCATACCACCATTCCACTTTCACCTTCTATCCATTGTTTTTTCTAGAAAAATGGAAAATTTCATGGTCTATGAAAGAGAAGAGTCTAGCCTTCCTTTGCCACAATCCTCAGACATAAGGTCGGGTGTTTGCCCGTAAGCCTCCCATATGTTTTCCTTCACGCTAATACAAGACGGGATCAGAACACCATGTTAACATTTTAACATCTCTCTTCCACTTTCTTTTCTCCCATAAACTTTCTCCAAAGTCAATTCGCCAAGGCCAACAGAAAGCGAATACGCTAACTTGAGAATAGGCCTGTACATTCCAGCGGCCTAGGAGAATACACAATAGCCACACACGTTCCCCCGTCAGAGTAGTAGGACAGTAATAATAATAGAGTTTAGGGTTGTCCTAAACCGTAGGATGGTAGGACGGTAGTACGAGGATGGTAGAACGGTTGGATAGCGTCCTCAATCCTCACGCCTGAAGAGAAAATCCCGGAGTCTCAAAAACCTTTTTATTGTTTATTTTATTGTTATTGGCGTTAGGTAGGCCCCAGTAATTGGCATTATGTAGGTCCTGGTAATTGGCTTAAGGTAGGCCCCAGTTATTGGCTTTAGGTAGGCCCCAGTAATTGGCTTTAGGTAGGCCCCAGTAATTAGCTTTAGGTAGGCTCCAGTAATTAGCTTTAGGTAGGCCCCAGTAATTGGCAATATGTAGGTCCTGGTAATTGGCTTAAGGTAGGCCCCAGTAATTGGCTTTAGGTAGGCCCCAAGTAATTAGCTTTAGGTAGGCTCCAGTAATTGCCTTTAGGTATAGGCCCCCGTAATTGCCTTTAGGTATAGGCCCCAGTAATTGCCTTTAGGGAGGCCCCAATAATTGATTTTAGGTAGGCCCCGGTAACTTGCCTTAGGTAAGACCCGGTAATTAGCCTTAGGTAGGCTTGGGTGTTTGGATTTAGGTTGGCCTGGTAATCATACAGTAGATAACTGTTTTAGTCGTATATATTTTTATTCCGTCTTTCGTCTTAACTAAACAAGAATTTGTGCCATAGCGTTTTAATATGACAGTTTTCAAGCCAAAACAAACGGTTTAGGTACATGTACCTAAGTGTTAATGTTCTACAACTTCAATAAGTTGGTATTTAATAACCACTACTGCCTTGCATGCCAATGTAATTCCTATCAATCTAATAGTTTAAAAAATGTCCTGAAACTTAACACGGGCATTATAACTTACGTGCCCGAATGTTTGCTTAATCACCACAATAGTAGGAGAAATAATTTAAAAGGAACACACCATTCCCTATATATTTGATTTTAATTCTTCTATTTCAACAAAAGTACCGTAAAAGCTTTCAAATCTCAAGGTACTGAAAGTCTCCACCGTATTTTCTAGACATTTCTACTCAAGTCGCAGCCGCAGTTACATGATGCTGCGGGTTTTGTTGCGCTGGCAGTACCCTGTATAAAATTAAAACGGTGGAAGAACAGAAACGTTTTGACCATTTCTTAAAACAAGCTGAACAAGACTAGGAACTCGCTGGACGCTACTAAAAACATCCTGTATGTAGGTTGTTTTAAATGTTACATTTAAAACAACCTACATACTTTTAAATCGCCCATAAGAACATTGAAAAAACCGTGTGCGAGATTCGAAGTAAGGCACCTAGATTCAGCCGGGTGTGACTAACAGTCACGTGGGTCACGTGGTCACGTGCACGTGACCATTTGAGTTGAGTGGGGGGGAGGTCACGTGTCAGGTGGGTCACGTGGGTCACGTGCCAGGTGGGTCAATCTTGACAGCTACATGAAAAAGCAATACTGAGAGCTTTATAGAAAAGGCTTAATTGCCTTGAAATCCATTTAATGCCTTTCTTGTGCCTGTCCGACTCTGAATATTTAAGCATCCTGGGTCCTAGTTGGCAAGTTTGCCCACACACTTTTTCATACGGCAACCCACGCTCCTATTCCTCTTCAAGTGGCTTTTCTCTCAGTCGACAACTTGCAGCGTTGCTATCAACACACTTGATCCGCTGTATTTCGTGGCTTTTAGTTTTGACAAACAAGTGTAAAGACATTCTGGTAGATAGAACAAAATGCTCATGCACCCACGAGTATTGAACGAGTGTGCCTAAAAAGCTGTCAAGAAGAAGATCGACTTCTCGCTTTCTGTTTACTGTACTTTACAGTGTTAAAATAAATTGTTTCTCATTTTGTGCTCAAGCTTTCCTCCTTGTCAGATAATGCCGATCAAGCGTGGAAACGGAAGACGACAAGGACTTCATGGAAAGCTCGAAAAGCCAACCCGAAGTCAAGGATCTAACCGTACGACGACCCATAACCAGCAAAGAACTGCAGCAAGAATTTTTCTGACTAAACTGGCTAAGTGTACTTTTGATTCCATAGTTCGCACAGCCTGCTTTTTCCACGTAGTTCCAATGAAATATGAAAAAGGGGTGTTTTCTCTTACAACAGGAAAGTTGGAAAAACTTGTGCAGTATTGCGTCTTGTTCTTTTTATCCGCTCGTATTGCAAACGTTCTTTACATTTGTTCCTGGCTAATATTCGAGGACTTTAGTATAGAAAATTTGCTTTGTTTTACCGTTCTTTCTTTCTTTTTACTTGCTTTTAGTCTCGGTTGTTGTAACATTTTCATAAGTCGGGAGACTGTGCAACTTGTGAATACTTGGCAGCAGGTCCTCAGAACTATTGGAGACACTCAAGGAAGGAAAGTAGGTCTGTTCGAGGACGCGGCGATGAATTTTAAAATCGTTGCAATTGGAGGGCCTGTTGTACTGTCTCCTATAATAATGTCTGCACTGCCTTTAGTGAACTCTGAACTGGCTGTTTCCGTACAATATCAAACGAAAAAGTTTTTCCCCAGCTTGTCAGTCATCTGGGCTCAGATCGCTGGCTTTCCTTTGGAGTTAATAATTTGGTTCATTGCAAGTTTGATTGCAGCATTCGGAGGATGCGTTCTCATTATCAGCGTAGAGCTGGTTGCTTTGTTTCCAAGGTTTCTTCGGTAAGTATTATCTTACAATGGACAAATGCATGAGGTTAATAAAAATTGCTTCTTGGCAGGACGCTCCGGTTGAACACAGCCTGGCAATACGAGCAAATACAACGAATGTTCGCCTTTTATAGAGTGTACAGTGCAATACTAAATGTTTGGTACAAGTTCGTGACCCCTCCGGCTTTCTTCATGGCTTCAGCCTCAATCGTTGTTTTTCTTTACATATCTTTTCGTCATACCGAGCTCCCATTATACATCTACTGTTTGTACCCTTACGTGGCTGTGGCAATTTTCTTCATCCAGTTTGGACTTTGCTACGATGGTCTCCGTGGGGTTACTGCAAGCGAAGAAATAGTAAGTAGGCTTCGTTCTCGTACTATGAAGTGCTTCAGCCGAATGTCAGAGCAGGATAGAGCACTGGCGTGGAGGTGGGGCAAAGCTATTAGACCACTTATTGTTAATGTTGGTATTTTCACAACATTTAACATTGGTGTTCCACTCAGTTTGTGGGATGAAATTGTTAATCAGCTGGTGTTTCTGCTCACACTTTGATGAAATGATTTACCTCACTTAGTATTGAGCGGTGAGAGAAGGTGAATGTTTGTTGCGAGAGGTCCCTTATTAGTGTATTTAATTTGCATGTAGTATTTTAATATTTAAAGTATAATATAGTTAAATGTCACAAAAATAGATTTCACATCAGGCCTTAAAATGTTGTGCACTCTTACAGACGTATTCTTTTTATGACATGAGTCCTTGCTAAGCCAAGCTTCTGAGGTTGCTAACAAAAGTCTACTTGTATTTTCTTTATTGTAACCTCGAGTTCACAAGTACTTTTCGCATTGTAATCATGAGTGCTATAAGACTACACTAATTATCAGAGCACGGATATGTATGTACCAAAAATGTCGAAAATATGTATGTAAATATTTGCCAAAAATCTTGAAAATATGTACTGTAATATGTACCATTTTTTCTCGATATTTTCATGAACTTGAAGCTTGAAACTTAAATTTTCAACATCCCATGCCTTTTCTCACGGTAATCTGCGGTTTTAAGCCAAAAAACAAGCTTGGCAGGCAATTTAGCGAATTTAGTGAGAGCAATATCAAGCATTTGAGAATCAGAAAATCAATATAAAATAATTTACCTCTTAAATGAGGGTCCATTCTGACAAAAATTAACTTAAAACTGGAGCAAACTTCTGAGCTATTTGTAAATTTTTAAATTTTGTCGATTAATTTTTTGGTATATGTATTTTTTCCTAAAGTATGTGCCTTACACAGGTGAAAAGGTCAGAATATGTACGAAATATGTATAAAAACCTAAATATGTAGGTACATATGTTTATGTAATTTTTTTTGAAATATGTGCAAATATGTAAAATCAAGTTGAGCTCAATCGACTATACTTTGGATGAAACGTCAAAAGCCAAGACCTCAGAGTCGTACCTATCACCCAGAAAAATATTTATTTACATAGAGATTCGGGCTCTGCTAATTATAATCTAGAGTCAACTACGACTACTGTAACTATAATCTAGAGCCCACTAGGACTATACTAGCTATAATCTAGAGTACACTAGGACTATACTCATTATAATCTGGAGTCCACTAGAACTATACTACTTATAATTTAGAGTCCACAAGGACTATACTAATTATAATCTAGATTCCACTAGGACTATACTAACTAATTACAATATAGAGTCCTGTAGGACTATACTAGCTACAATTTAGAGTCCACTAGGACTATACTAGCTATAATCTAGTGTCCACTAGGACTATACTAGCCATAATCTAGAGCCCACTAGGATTATACTAGCTATAATCTAGAGTCCACTAGGACTATACTCATTATAATCTGGAGTCCACTAGAACTATACTTATTATAATTTAGAGTCCACAAGGACTATACTAATTATAATCTAGATTCCACTAGGACTATACTAACTAATTATAATATAGAGTCCTGTAGGACTATACTAGCTACAATTTAGAGTCCACTAGGACTATACTAGCTATAATCTAGTGTCCACTAGGACTACACTAGCTTTACTCTAGAGTCCACTAGGACTATACTAACTATAATCTGACACCCTATATCTGTCTGTGACCTGCCTGACACGTGACCTGCTTGACACATGACCCACCTGTCACATTACCCACGTGAACTGCGTGTCACAAGTACTGTGGCCATTTTTAGTGCGACTTTACAGTTTCTGATGGACGTACCTCACGTAAGCTGGATGTGACTAACAGTCACGTGGTAACGTGCACGTGACCATTTTAGTTGAGTTGGGAGGGGGTGAGGTCACGTGTCAGGTGGGTCATGTGAGTCACGTGTCAGGTGGGCCATGTGAGTCACGTGACAGGTGGGTCACCTGTCAGGTGAGTCACGTGGGTCTCATGTCAGGTGCGTCACGAGAGAGACCAAGCAATCTCAAAGAGAAAATGTAGTTGCTTCCAGTACAATTTAAAGATGGCACAACTAATCTGATCGTGGCAGTTCTCTTTAAAATTATTATATAGTAGCTGAAACAATAATTGTCTCTGTTACATGGGGTGGTCTGTCTAGACACTCAATATTACGTCACACCATAGATTTAATGACATTTGCGGAAGGAACCGCACGGTCGTAATGTAAAATTGGCCCCTGTTCGTTTGATTGGCTTGTGGGGCACATAATTCGGAAGCCCTTGTTCCCTGTTTCCTTTTACCATAGTTTGACTGAAGATGACTGTCCGGTTTTCGGGCGAATCGGGGTGGAACTACACGTTCCTGAATTGAAAATCTGGGAATTGTTCAAATATCTAGTTCATTTCTTAAGGTGCTAGAATCCGGCCAAACGAATGTAACCATACATTTTTTCGATCTCAAAAACACCAGAAAACCAAATTTTTAGGTAGATTTTTTGAGGTCACCGGGAGGTCATTTGAACTCCTGGTGACCTGACCGCAATTTAAAAGATTTGTTACCACACGAAAAAATCCAGTAGCACATAATCTGAAAGTTCTTGGTGTGCTCTTATTAATCCTCGATTTTCAGCCAATGATGGACGAAAAAAAAAAACTCCGGCTCCGTACTTTTTGTTTCTCTTTTTTTAATGGAGGTTTTATCCACCTGTTCATTGAAGCAAATCGGTGTTACTTTGGAGGAAATTAAATTCCCTCAATAGTCTCGTACTTGATGACATTGCCTTAATTATGTCCCCTTATTTTTCTTGCTCTTCAAAATTTAACTGACAGATTGTTGTACTCGCTGATTGGCAGCATGGGAGAGCAGGAAGTTTTCCTTCCTAAAAGATCTCATAGCAAAAGTTGACAGTAGCAAATCGGAGTCCCTTTCGAGGAAATGAGAAAATTAAATTCATTCAATAGTGTCTAACTTGAATGAACCTGCCTTAATTAGGTCCCCGTATGTTCCATCTATATTTAAATCAACATCACTGACACCTTCTAGCTTCTCAGCTGAGACATCACCTTTCACGCTTCCTCATTTTGACAGCTATAATTTTAGGTCTTCGTTTGATATGAAAGGCGATTAATTGAACATTTTCACTGGTAGAATCGGGTTAAAATATAGCCAAATGGCGACGCTTTCATTCCCAATTTGCACTGATTCCAGAATATGTAGCTTTCCAGCAGCATCATAATTAGACACCCACACGCTAAAATTTTCACATCATCGCCCGAAGGACTTTATCTTTTCCATTCCAACAATTTTCGCTATTGCTTGAAGGTAAACTTTAGCATCCTTTTCTTCACAATTTTTCAACACAAAACCGGTTTCACGAGGAAACGGTTTAGAATTAGAGGATGACATCCTCCTTTTCTACAGTTTCAACCTGCAAGGGGTTTTGCTTGTAAAAGTACAGTTTTTAACCACAACTTATAATCACAAGCAATCACCTACATACAGTTAGTACCTAGGGCAAATTATTAAATTTCTACTGCTGGAGCTTAAGGAAAGACAACCTCTCACTTCGACTGTCAACAGGAGATCCTTTACTTTGAGTGCTACTTTTGATGAAGAAAACCCAATTTGTATTTTATTTTAAGGAAGTCGAGTTCCACGAGAACTTAAACGACACATTACGTGACCCATTTGACCCACCTCACACGTGATCCACTTAACCCACCTGACACGTGATCCTCTTGACCCACCTGACACGTGATCCACTTGACCCAGCTGACACGTGACTCACCTGTCACATGACCCACTTGACACGTGACCAACCCGACACGTGTCCACGTGACCTCCCCCTCCCCAACTCAACTGAAATGGTCACGTGCACATGACTCACGTGACTGTTAGTCACACCCGATTCAGGCTCCCAAGGCCTATTTCATAAAAAATTGCAACTCGAAAATTCTGAAAATTGTAAAATTGTCAGCCTGCGGGCCGTTGCATAAAACTTGTTGCCTCCTCCTTAATTTCGAAAATTGTAACTTTTCTACATTTGTTTTAAGAGACGCGTGCTTTAACTTGTAATCGTAATTGTATTTTTTATGAAATAGGCCCCAAGCCATTTATTTTAGTCTGTAGCCCATTCCAATCAGGCCTCAGGGTTTAAGTTTGACCCGATTGTCCAGTCACCGTCGAGCCTTTCTTGAAATCTGGCTATAAAACTAACTTGTGGTGCAATTTGTATAGTTACCTAGCAGTTCATCATCCTCAAACCCTTGCGTCCTACCATTCTACCATCCAACCGTCCTATCATCCTACGATTTAGGACAACCCGAGGTTTTAAGCAACAACCGCTAAGCGCTACGCTGTACACTAATTTGATTCCCGCGCAAATATGGAGACGCCCACTGTACTTTCACTAAAGGTTTATCGTAGCGTATTCTCTCTTGTACGCTATTCCCGGCACTGATTGCCCACATTTAGTGCATGAAATAGCGCACGAATGGTAAACATTTAAAACTTCAGTTAAGCTTATCCACTTAATTATTTTACTGAAATAAAGTGTCACGTAATGATCCCCAGTTCTTAAGCTTCAATTTAGTTCCATTAGGTAATAGTTTTGACAATTTTTTTGATTGTGAAAATTCATTAACTGAATGTACTAAGAAATAGAAATGTTTCACATCGGTGATCATTCGATGCGAGGTGAATTTATTTAATTCAGTAAATATTACAACTATTTATGACCTCGGCTTGATTGTTACGGATTAAGGAAATAATTCATGATGATTTTGTGACAGTTTTAATGCTGGATACTGCCTTAATTATATTGAAAACTCTCATTATTTTAACTTGAGATATTTTTTAAAAA